>PVJX010037364.1:0-16992 GCA_004027295.1 Dolichotis patagonum
TTGTGTCTGATGTTGTGGGTTAAAATCCACAGAGCAAGAATGGGGAAGGGAACATATTTAAATCAGAGTGAGCAAAGAGAAGCTAAAACTCACAAACGTGACTTGGAGACCCAAGGACAGTCTGAAACCCATCACCATTCTATGACATTCTGGCCTGCATGTCAGCAGACTGGACTCTGAAAGGAGTGGGCCCCTGGTGAAGCCGCCAGATCACCCACATGCTTGGCTGAGGAATGAGAAGCTGAACACGGTTCCTGAGAAGGTCAAAGTAGCAGGTGACAGGTGTGTGGAGCCTGCCAGTCTAGCTACTGCCTCGGCCCTGCCCTGCAAGTCTCACGCCATCTGCTCCCTCGTGGCCTTTTATCCCAACTACAAACATGCAGGGAAGAGCATTTTAGAAAACCCAGGTTAACTTAGCCAACCGCAGCATTAGAAAAGTCATTAGGTTAACTGTCCCTGTAAAAGACACAGAAGTAGAAGGCAGGACGTCTGATAGTAATCACATCTTAAAGAAATAATCAACCTTTTCCCTAGGAAGAAAATAGGGCTCCCTCTTTACCAAGTGCAGTGCATATGTTTCACCCTTTCTCATCCTGCTTCTCATTCCTGGAACATTCGACACTGTAATGGTTGATACCTTGTGTCAACTTGAGAAGCTTAGTTTAACTAAGGAACTCAGCAGGGAGCCCGGTCCTCACTTTGTAAACATCCTCAGCCTGTGCAAGAGGAGTGTAGACCTGCCCTAGGGGGTGTAGCCTGCATAAATATAAGGGAGGAAAGGAGGCTAGCTCTCCAGACCCTTGCTCTTGCTGTCTTTGCTGTATTCTGCTGCCTTGAAGTGTTGTCCCTGTGCCATGCCACCCTGCCTTACAGCCAGCTGATTACAGACTGAAACTCCACAAACTGTGTGCTAAATAAATCTTTGCTTTCTCAATTTGAGGTATCAGGTATTTTGTCTCTGAATGAGAGAAAAGTAACTAACACACACACTATGAATCAATCCTGATTGTTTGAAACTGGTTACCTGTTGTATTTCTGTTTGTGTTTTCTTTTAGTATAATGTGTAAAGAGGAACTCCTATAACACAAAATTAATAATTTTATAATGAATAGGTCAGTGGCATTTAGTACAGGGATAGTTTAAGATAAAACCTGTATCTAATTACAAAAGTTTTGTTCATCATTCTTAAGAGAAACTCATTGCCATGAATCAGTTGCTATTCATCTGCCACCCACTCTCTAGCTCCTGACAACCAAGTCTGCTTCTGTCTCTATTGATTTACTGATTCTGGGTATTTATACAAATGGAATCAGGTTATAGCTTTTGTGCCTGGTTTCTTTCGCCTAGCACAATAAAATTTCAGCCATATTGTAGTATGTATCTGCACTTCATTTCTTTTCGTGACTGAATAGTATCCCATCATGTGTATGTACCACAATTTTTTTAATTTGTCTATTAGAGCTTGGAAGTTATTTCCATTAATTAATAATATGTATTTATTTCCTGGTTCCTAATTTTAAGTATCATTTCTGCTCACTCAAGGAAGGAAGGTACTTACTTTAATAGTCATATCACTACTCAAAATAAATACAAAATTTTCTATCCTACTTAAAATCAGCTTTAATCAGACAAACTAAATGGCTATAATCTAATAAGACTGTATTCTGGCCAATGTGATTAAAGTAAGTCATTTGTGCAATCTCTAGGAAGCATCTTTCAAGAAAGAATATTCTTCTCTTTCTCCTTCATATATGAAAAGTCTTTGATAGTTTCTTCCACCCTGAGTACTAAACTTCTTTTATCCTATCAAAATTTCTTTCTGCTTGACATTTATAACTTCTTTATTCAGTGTAGATCATGCAGCATTCTGAATGTATTTCTAGGATGGCCCCATCTTTGAGACTGGAGACTCTAAATATAAGTAATCTCACAGGCACACACTTCAATTTCTAGGAAAAACTTTCTGTCTGGTTCGGTGGATGTCATTTTTCTGTAAATACTAATGAGTATAAAACATCAAATGGAATTTTAAAACATAAGTTAGCATTTATTACATCTATCATTTCTCTTTCGTTGTCAGCTTTATCATTGTTGTTAAAGATTAAACTGTTATAACAGAAATTATCTGTACCATACTTACCCTTCTTTTTTGATATTTGACCATTGGTTTAGTAATAATTTCTAAAATTTTTCTCCACTATATTCATAAAACAACATAGCGGCAAAGTTTTAATAGTGAAAATATTTTCAGATTCTAGACTACAATAAAATAGTTTGAACAATTTAGAATCTATGCCTATGATATAAATCCTTGTGTCATTTTCTATCTCAGTATTTCTTTTCAAATATTCAGATATTTAATAATAGAAACATTTGTGTACCTAACAGACATGAAGGAATAGACCCCGTGCTCATGATTTCTTATGAGTAATTAGTCCCTGCCCTAGAGCGCTGGGGAGATTTATGCATACGCATCCATATAGAAATAGCAATGAGGTATTGAATGGAAGTGTAATGACTTCTATCTAGTTGTCCCTCTGAAGCTTCATGTGGTCACAGGTGGAGCTTTTTGAAGGTGGCTATATCTAGATTCCGTGATGCTGAGATTAAGAGTATCCCCTGCCCCAGATGAGTGCTATCTGCCCTAAAGGCAGGCAGCCTGGATGGAATATAAGGAACGGAAAGAGGCCCCTTTCTGCCACTGGTGGCCTTCTTCCTGCTCTGCTTTGCCATGAACTGTCTCTCCTCTATGGTGCCCCTCTGCCATGCCACCCTGCTTTGAAGCCAGCCAATTAGGGACTGAAACCTCCACAGAGTGCAAAAATAAACCTATCCTCTTTAATTTTGAGTGTAAACTGTTTGTGTCAGCAACAAGAAAAGTAGCTAAAATAAGAGGAAACTACAGAGTCCTGGGGGAAAATAGGGAAAAAAGGAACTCACTCAGTGGCACAGAGGACTGATAGGAGTGGGTTTTGAGAGGTTCTATGATTTTTGAAATTGAAAGAAATGTAGTAGTTGGAAACAAAGAGGGATGGATATATTCCAGTCAGAGGGAATATGACACGTTCATGAATTCCTAGTATGTAGGTGTGATTTTAGTAATATTTATTCTAAAGAAGGAGGCAGAATATGTGGAAGTAAGCTAAATTTAGGTGTACTGAGTAAGAATCTTTGATATAAGACTTATGAAGCAAATAGGGTAACTATGCAGAAACACCATTTACTGTATCTCAAAAAGTCCCTAAGGTGGCTTTGACCACATCCTCACCCTTTAATCAAGACTTGTGAAATTGAATTAATAAAGCCATTTCATTTAAATGATTTTTCATTAAGTTCTTCACACTTGCTGTATGCTGCCCCTTTCAGTCTTTGTATTTATTCTCTCTCCTTATTTCTTTTTCTGTTTTTGAAATAACTATTTTTAAAACCATAAACACTGGGCATTTCTGATGCTTCAAATTTTTAGTTAATACTTGTGAAAAACATTTGCATGAGGTGCTTTTGATACGTGATGGTTAAAAATCATTGGAATCAAAGCTCCTTCCCATTGTGTGCACAGAATATAAATCCATTTTGTAATTACTCCAGTGTTCTCATCTCAGAAACTTTGCCTGACACCCCATTCCATATGTTTATGGTTCCCTGAATGAAAAAGTGTTCCCTGACAACCATTCAGATTTTTCCCTTTAATTTCCATTTATGCCTTATTGTCTTATAATGTTCAACTGAAAATATATGTTGCAATATTGTGTGACATTATCAGTATTACTTAAGATTTTATATACCCATATATCAGCCAAACATCAGATAAATCTCACTATTCTCCTTCTGTACATCTTCCTTCCTAGAAGAACACAGGTAATAGATTCAATTTCCTCTTCATGACAAGTTGACTTTAAGCATTTCTTACAAACTGAAAGGAAGAATCAATTTGCATTTTTGTTTGAATTATTTTTAAAATGTGAACTGAAAATGTAATTTGGCTTAAGGTTTGTTCAATTACAGTGGTGATGCTAACTGCAATTCCTTTTAGATGGAACTTATTTCAGGGTTGATGTTAAGAATACTGTAAAACCAAGACACAAGACTAATTTGAAGGTCTTGCTAATAAATAATGTTGTTAGAAAAAATGGGGGTATTCTGATGATTTGTAATCTTGCAATAATGGCTTCTAAATAGTTAAGATTAGTTTGAGAGATGAGAGTCTTTCCACTCTACGCCATATGCCAGCAGGGAACAAAATCAATCTTGCTAGGGCTCTGATTACTTCTGCTGCAAGTTTCTTGTCAGCAGATTCAAAATGTGCAGGGCAATGAATCTTCTGCAAGGTAGAGGTGCTGCCCATCAGCTGGAAATCTTTTTCCCCAACTTCTGGTAGAATATCTGCTTGTGATAAATTAGGAAGAGAGGAGAAAATAGAAGACTATTTGGTGCAACAATTTTAATCCTGCCTTATCAGTAGAGAGAGAAAGTGACACCCATTCCTGTGGTTGAGATGAAAAATGTACCCTTGGAGGGAACACGCTTTAAAGTTAAGGAGCAAATAAAATAATCATCTTGGTCCTTGTAAGATAGTATGCTGCTTAGCAAATTATCAAGGGAGAAACACATTAAGGATTGAGACTAAATTAATAAATATTAATGTCCAAAGTAAGATATCTAGATTGGACCCATATTGGAGGCAATAAGAGAAAGAAACTTGAATTTGATTGCAACAAAAGACAGGGATATAAGCGAAAAAGGTAACATGGAAAAAGTGTTAGCTAGAGTAATACTTCCTGACCTTGTCCACATCCTAACTCCTGAAACTAGAATGTGTTGCAGTACACGGCAGGACTTCACAGACGTCATTAAGTTATGTATTCTGAGTTGAGAAGATTATCATAGTTTATCCAAGTGGATTCAGTATGATCAGGAGAGAAGAGGGGGACAGGAGAGGTCAGAATAATGCAATGAGAGAACGTGATTCACCTTTGCAAGTTTTTCAAGAGAGAAAGGGGGGCAGACAATGAATACAGGTGACCTCTTAAAACAAGAAAAGGCCAAGAAATAAATCCTGTGGTGACCTGCAGAAGGGAATAGAGCAGGGCTAACACACTGTGGCCCTGAGCCAAGACTTCTGATGTAAAAAAACGGCAAAATGTTTGTTTTTTTAACCCCTGAGTTGGTGGTAATTTGTTAGAAAGGCACCAGAAAACTAATAGAGATGAGATGAGATAAATGGTAAAACAATGGATAATGTTTTACAAATTTCTCATATTTGCTTGTGGAATGCTTTTACCACTGCACATGGAAAGCTACTTTGAAACAACCTTCTGAGCTGTTTCTGGATGTCATTTAATAATTTCAAACACATTAAAATCATATATGCTCTTAGGCCTGGAAATTATACTGGTGGGAATTGAATAAAACAATCAAAGATGTTTGGAATTATCTATAAGACTGTTTGTAATAGCCTAAAGTTGAAACAAGTTTGAGTGACCAGAAATGGGGGTTATTACAATAAACTTTGGCATAACCTCAAACAGCACTATACAGTCATTAAAAATTAGTTACATGAAAATGCATTTAAATTAGAACAGTGTTCTTAGTATGTTTACTTGAGACTAGGTATAAAATGGTATGTATGAGGTTATAGTATTGATAGATAATGGTGGACATAGTGGTATATGATACTGGTGTGATATGTACATAATCACACTAATACTTCATACCAATTTTTCATGTAGATCATCACACATATACAAGAGAAGTACATCTAGGTGTACAGATGTGGTTTTTTCTTACTCATGGATTAAATTAAAGATAAAATATTTAAAGAAATAACACTTTTCTTCCTGATATATTTATGTATATGTGTTTCTCTATAAAATTGTATGGTTCTATCCCTCACAACCAAATGCTAATAGAAGTAAAACTGCCTTATATTTAAGATTTCCTCTATCCAATATTGTGAAATCCAATTCATTCTAAAAAGGAAGAGAGCTCTAAAAGTAAGAAAAGACTTAAAGCAAAGAATAATGAGTTGTGTGGGCTTCTTACTGTTTTGTTTTCTTTTATTTTCTTGAGTGTGGGCTGCTTAAGATCAATGTCAGTCATGAAACATTCCCTGAAAGGTCTGTGATTTGTGGAGGTGCACAGTGCTAAAATCCTTCTAAAAATCAGCTTGGCAAAATATATTAAAGCCCTTAAAAAATTATACCCTTTGAATAAATAACACTGTTTCTAGGAATGTCATGAAATGGTAGGCAAAAGTCCTTACAAATAAAAATATTCACTGAATACTTATTTACATAAAGGAAACATAAGAGAAAACCTTACTGCCCCATGAGAGAGAAATAGGACAGTAACTTAAAATAATGCTTTCAAGGAATATTTAATTACATAGGAAAATGTGTTCAATATGCTGCTAAGTGAACAAAAGCAGGCTGCAAAATTGAATATACAATATGATTCCAATTTAGAAAATAAAAGGGAAAAATACACCAAATTTTAAAAAGAAGTTATCTTTGGATAGTAGACCTGACTATTAGATATTTTTATTGGTATATGTTTCTGATATACAATAATTATATAGGGGGAATTGGTATACATATAATATATACTATATATAATTGGTATATATATATATATAATATATACCAATATATATACCTATATATATATATCTACTACACCTATATAGTATTTTGATCATCTTTTATACTTACCCTCCCCTGATCCCCTTCCCCACGGATTTTTTAATTACATGTATATTTGCATGTATGTGCTGGCATTTCCATTTTTTACTGCACATATTACCTTTCAAAATCAGTTGATAGTGTTTGCCAATTAGAATACTTCATATATTTTGGGAGCAGCTCTGAGTTAGAGTCTCTACCAGAATTCAACTTCGACTGAGACACCCTTCTCTCAGCTTACTTTGCCTACCCCTGATGTGTGGTAGTGCCCATTCTGTAGTGACGGTGACTTGAGATTCAGTCTATGGAAAAGTCTTGTTAGGGAAACTAGTAAAGAACCACAGTTTGCTCTGGGAAATGCACCATTTCCTGCAGACTGAGTCTGACAATTGGCCATGGCAAGCTATATCGTGTCTGATATAGCTCTGATGACCTAAAAATAGAACTATATAGCTAATATACATCATGCAGTAATGCACAGAGCAGGGTTTGCCCTTGGCCTGGACACTACTCCCAGGAACAACCCACTACAGTACAGAACACTGCTATAAGCTCTCTGCCAAATAAAAGATAGCTTCTACAGTTTTTTGTCATAACCAGACACAGATTAGAGAAAAATCCCAATTTAAGGTTTATCTGTCCTACCTCCTAGTTCTCCCCTAGGTCCCATGTATTGAATCATCATCATTCACCAGCACAGATCTTTGGGTGCAAACTGGTACATCATTAGGCCTCTGAAAGGAATCTCAGAATAAGAGACTTGAGAGAGTACATTCTCTACCTGTGAGCACCTAAAGGGCAGGGTCTCCCACATTTCCCTGTCTGCTCTCAGCATCTAGAACAAATTCTTGCACATGGTCCATTTAACTAATTGACTGATAGATGGCACTTTTTAGAGAATTCTTTATGGAGTTCACAATGGCCCTTTCAGTCTGCACATATGTATATGCAGGTTATGTCGTCTCTTTTATCATAATGATCATACAAGATACGAATACGTAATTTTGTCTTCCTTTTGGGGGCTCTACTGGGCCTCAGATAAAAAGAAAGAAAGAATTCCATTTCATTCCATGGAAACTACAGAGTCACAGTTCAAGGGATCAAAACTGCATTAACTCTTCCCGTTACTACCATTTACCATTTACTATCATTTAGCGCTCTGGAGAAGGTAATCTACTAAATAGTACCCCAGTGGCCAGGCAATTTATTAAGTGAGCAATTTGTTCTTTTCTCACTACTAAGATGAAGCCATTCACTATTCAAATTCTACACATTCTTCAGAGATAACAAGGTGGGAAAATACTCTTGTTTTAGAGATGGATAAACTAAGGTTTAATTTACAATCAAATCAAAAGAAATGGGGAAAAGGAAAGAATTTTCAACTGTTTAGCTTAATTCTCCAATATTCATTTCTTTCTTAAATTCAGATCAGGTTATTTAAACTATAACCTATTCTGTTTTACCGAATCTATATGAAAGGAGTTGTTTTTGTTGTGGTTTTGATGTGTGTGTGTGTGTGTGTGTGTGTGTGTGTGTGTGTGTTTTGTTTGTTGGTTTGTTTTTGCCCAGTGGTCATACCAGCCTCCAGCAGTACAAGAAATACAACATTGGTAGAAATGGATAAGAAGATAAACTTATTGGGACATAAAGTGATAAATAAGAAATAGTAAAGCAAGGAGAGTTTAAAATATTTCAAGGTCTTTATTCTTATCCAGCAGTGATCAAAATAAATATTCCAGCAGAAAGCATGCTGATATGAAAGCTGGTCTTTTTAAAGATTTTTATACATGCTTCCTGTTTTTCACCTTAGGAAAAAGTGTTCTCACCCTAACCCTCCACCTGTCCTGGTGAGACTACAGTCACCTGGCCTTATCAAATAGCATGCCATGTTTGGAGAAGTTGTCAGAGCCATCCAAGCCAAGACAGGAACAAAGCACCTGGACTGCACTACCATCCACTGAGGGATCCTAGACACCCAATCTATGAAACAAATAGCAACTATAGCCACAAAATAAATGCAAGCTACATAATACGCATCATCTCATTTGATTAGTATAAAAATTTTAAAGTACAGGCATTATTATTACTACTATGCAGCTAGAAAACTAAAGAGCTAAATAACATTCCCCATGTTCACACAGTGAGTAACTAGTGGAGCCCAAATCTATAAAATTTCAAAGCACATCTGTCTGCATCTGTTTCTACATAACATGCATGTGTGCTTTACAATACTGGTGTTTAGATGTCCCCCCAAAGCATCATGTAGCCATAGGTGGAGCTTTTCAAGAAGTGATTGAACCTAGACTGTGTGACACTGGGATTGATTCATGGTACAATTCTAGGATTAAGGGTGATAGGGTTAAAGGTGTCAGTGCTACCCTCCCTAATGGCAGGTAATCTAGATAAGACATAAGGAACAGAGAAAAGACTGTTCTGCTACCTTTGCTAGCTTCTGCCCAATACAAAGTGTTTCTCCACTGTGATGCCTGTCTGGCATGCCAACCTGCCTTGGAGCCAGCCAGTTATGGACTGAAAGCTCCACAAACTGCGAGCTCAACAAACTTTTCCTCCTTTGAATTTGGGTGTCAAGTATTTTGACTCAGCAACAAGAAAAAGTAACTAAGACAACTTGTGTGAACTCTTCAGGTGAATAGCTGAAGTAATGTCTCAGAATTTAATTCTAGTTCACTCTGCCCTTTCAAAGAACAAGAAAACTTGTAGCGATTCTCTCAGTTGGTGGTGCTCAAATTCAGGTCGGATTCCTCCAAAATAACCTATATCTACATGCTCATGAAAAAGTTTCCAAAATGCAAATTATGCCACAATAGAGTACAACAAAACCAACATTTGCTGAATGCCAAAATTAAGAAATATGTGACTAGGTCACCACCATGAGACAGAAAACTAAAGATGTGATCAAGATGTTTGAATCTCTAAAAAACTATTATGGTAAAAGACATATGTTTAACACCCTTCATAATACTCTTCCAACATGTATCTCATCATTCTTACCACTTTCTGAAGCAGCTCTGGAAGTCCTCTTTCAGGAGTGTCTTTAGTTGCACAGCCATGCCTGCCTCAGTGTTATACATTGACTCCAAATATCTACTTTCATGATCATTTTGACTTTGGGGTTGAACCAGAAGTTGAATGGTACCAGATCTGGTGAATAAATCAGTGGAGGACACACTGTGATGTTTTTACAAGTATACTTTTCTCTTGGAGGATATACAACAGCACTCACTGTATTTTTAATCGTATTGTATTAAGCCCTCAGAAAACAAAAATTCCAGAACTGCTTCAGAAAGTAGCAAGAAAAATGGGATATGTGTGTTCAAAGTGAAGTAGAATATTTTGAAGCAGATTATTGCCACTATGTCTTGTACTGCAATAATTTTTAAAATTTAAACATGCATCATATATTTTGATCACATCATATATGTCCCAGCCCCATATGGGAATTTCTTATGCAGAGCCTAAGCTAAATGAATACCATGATGAGGATAGAATTTTCTTAAAGTTTTCAAAATGTATTATGAATATGTGTACTATTATTGTACTCTTTAAGTAACTTAGTCACTGGCAATTATCAAAAAAAAAAACCTGTTTACCTCTAAATTTTCAGTAATATATCAAAGTGTTTACTGGAATTGGGCATGTCAACATGACTGGTGGCTTTGAATTCACTTCACATCACTGATAGGATGAAACATGAATTGTAAACTGTAATTTAACCTATTATAAGGGCCAGGCCCAGAGAATACCCATGGAACACCCAAACCTCCAGAGGGAAAGTACACATGCATGATACACACATGAAAGTATTAAGAGCAGCTTGCTAGTTTTCATCTCCCTTGTATTTCTACAAGGCTCTTGACAACAAAGCTCTTGAACTTTTATAACAATAACTTAGATATTTAAACTTCCAGGAAAATAGTCCTTTCAGAAATGTATAGAGAAATATTGCCAACAGCACTCAGCTAAAGCTTATTGTTCATTTTCTGTGTCCTAGACACAGTTTTGCTGCATACACAAGAACTTACTTAATGCTCATAATAATTTGTAAAGTAGATGGTGTTATATCTATTGTACAAATGAGAAACTGAGGCATCAAATGACTAAAGAACTTGCAGGAGGTCAAACTCAGTAATTTGGAAGCCGGCAGTGGAATGGCAATCATGTTCTAGTTTTCACTCTTAGCGTTGTCCATGTCATCATTCGGTGAACACATCTGCAGCAACACAGCAATTAATACCCAGCATGCACTCAAACTATGAAAACAATTACCAGAAAAGTCCACGGATGGATAAAGCCAACAAAATACCAGCTTTGATTTTTTCTTTGATAGAAACAAGGATGGTTTCTGCTTATCTCTAGGGTTCAAAGCTTAAATTTTTCCCAATATTTATCTAATAATACTAAGTCTTTCATAGCTTTGTAATCTTTTTTTTAAGTAATGGGACTAATAGTCAAGAACTGCAGTATCCAAATTCCTGGAATGTATTCTCAAGTAAACATACAAATGCTAGAGATAAATCTTGAAGAGTTTAATATTCAAATTCCAGAAACTCAGCATGTCCTTTGGACAAAGAATGGACACAACTGCAATCCTACTAAGTTCAAACCCTAACTCTGGTCTACAGAAAGGCATGCATCAGTACTAGTTGGGCGATCCTGAGATATTTAAGGGTAAATTTATATATAGGTAATTACCTATACTCTAACTTTGGCAAACAAAAGATATACCAAGGGCTGAGAAAGGCTTGTCTACTGATCCTAGTTTTGATGGTGCAGCATAGCACTTTGAACCATTAGTCTGTTTATGAAGATGACTGATGACTGAATGATTTATTGAATGATGGGTTCATTAATATATTTTGCTTTGCAGGAAGGAAGCTAGCAGTAATGCAGTAGAAAATGTATAGACTTGTTAGACATATGCCATAAATTTGGCTCTGAGGTTTCTGGCAGCTAACTGAAAAAAGGTAAACTCAACCAACCCTACAATTTCCTGAATACATAAGGTTAAATGAGCCAGTTTTCATGAATAGGATCAAAGAGAAATTATGAAAGTTCACACAGATAATATGCTGTCTAATGTAATATCTTTATCACAGCTATAAAGATGTATTTAGGACTGTAATTTTGTGAAGCCAAAATTTATATCAGTATCATATACAAACGTATACATACATACACACACATGGAATTAGGAAAGACAGGCAGTGTGTTGGTTTATTCTATACTCAGCAAGCCTTAGAGGTTCAGTCAGTCTCCAAGAATGTCTAAGAATATTCTGCTTCTGCTTCTCTATATTCTAAACCTGCACAATGAGTTGAATCCTAGGGACAAATAGGAGCAGTCCCTTTTCCACAATGCACTTATTGCTGTGGATTTTCAAAATTTATTGACAGTGATGAGGGTAGAAATTATTCCACTATCAGTGACTAGACCATAAACTTCTTGAAGTTTGGACCAAATCTCTTACTAACTTTTATTTTTCTGTATCTTAATACCTAGTACAAAACTATGAATCTACTGTTCACTTCATTCTTAAATAAAATTGCTTTGTGCTTTATCGTTTTCCAGGGTGATTGAACTTAAGCAGTAATCCAGGGAGTCCCCACGAGGTGTACAGGGAAGAAACACCATAGGTCAATAAGTTTAAATGTAAGCCTTCATCCTTCTGCATGCTCATGATTCACTTCTTAATTTCACCTTTTGATTTGCACTAAAATTTATTGGATTCAACAGACTCTTGGTACTGCTGTGAGCATAGCGTTAGTAGCTGAACTACTTTCAAAGTTCTCCAGCATAGACAATCCAGAGTACTGAAATCTCTCAGAGTGTTTGCTATTGAAAAATACATAGGGACAGAAGGAAATCAATAAACAGAACTCTCTCTGCTGCTACAACAGACAGGCATCAGACTGCCACTGAAAGTCATTCTGATCAAAGCACAGAGCTTCAGTGAGTCGAGGCACATGTGTCTGAGTAGCTACTCCAAATTCATATCCCTTCTCTCTGGTTCATCCCACTCATATAGATTCTGCTATTTGAAAAGTCAAGGTATAATTACTGTACAGATTCAAGGCAATCCCAATCAAAATACCACTAGCATACCTCATAGATTTAGAGAAAATACTCCTCAAATTCATCTGGAACCAGAAGAGACCTAGAATAGCAAAGGCAATTCTAAGCAGCAAAGGCAAGGCAGGAGGCATCAAAATCCCTGATTTGAAATTATACTACAAAGCTACAGTAATAAAATCAACATGGTACTGGAATAAAGACAGACCTGAAGATCAATGGAATAGATTGGGAGATACAACCACAACCACAAACTCATTCAACCACCTTATCTTTGATAAAGGGGCCAAACATGCTCACTGGAAGAACGACAATCTCTTTAACAAATGGTGCTGGAAAAAATGGCTATCCATATGCAGAAGACTAAAATTAGATCCATGCCTATCACCGTATAAATGGATCAAAGATCTCAATCTTAAAACAGAAACATTAAATCTGTTGGAAGACAAAGTAGGTAAAAATCTCAAATATGGTAGAGAATTCATGAACAAGAATCAAACCGCAGGGGAAAAACTTTTCAGAATCAATAACTGGGACTATATCTTATTAAACAGTTTCTGCATGTCGAAAGAGGTTTCCAGCAGAGTTAAAAGAAAACCCACAAATTGGGAAAAAATTTTAATGGATTGTCCCTCAGACAAAGGACTTCTGTCTAGAACTTATAAAGAATTTTTTTAATTTTATTTAAAGAGAAAGAAACAAAACAAAACAGAATAAAGGGTAGCAATAATACAGAATTCCAGGGAAAAAAGGAAAAGAACAACAAAAAATCCTAAGAAATTATTACTTGACATATTACATACTGACTTCTTGGAAATAGTTGTTCAAATTACAAAGTTAAAACATATAAAGTAGACATTCGAACAGTGAGACTGTTAACAGTTCTGCTCCACATTCTGACAAAAACAGCAATATGGTCATCCATCTTACCCACTCAAATATACATGCAATTATATCAAAAGGGTAAAATTAAACACAACAAAACAGAACAAAGCAGATCACAAAAAAGCAATGTAAGAGACATTAATTTCAAAACTAGACATTCTGAGATATTCACTCTCTATCATATTGACTCTTGTTTTCTTCCAAATAGTTGTCCATATTGTCACATATAGGGAATTCACATGAAACAACCTAGTATGGAATTGATCTGAGCAGGACAAGAGGAGCATTTTAGGTCTTCAAGACCAGACATTAGGGAAGCCAAGAATGGCTGTCATAGTATCTCTCAGTCTCCTCAAAACTGCTATTCATACCTTCATATGTATTGAACTTAGACAAGACAAAGCAAGCTAAAATCACTTTGAACAAAAAGTGATAGTTTTGCTGGATTTCACATCACGACATTATGGAATCAGCACTGGGTATTGTAGTGTCTCTTTTTCTTCAAAGTAGTTGTTCATTTCAACATGTGTTATATAGTTGGTTCTTACAAACTGTTTATAACCTCTACACATACATGAGTCTCTAAATGTATATCTATCCTTTCTGTATTAGAGGTAAAAACAAAACAAAGCAAGATAAAGCAAAACAATTCCTAGAAAAGCATGAGGCAAAAAAGTCACATAAAACCACAATAGTTACCATGATCTACAATGGTTACCATGATGTCTCAGCAGTATATAACAACATTAATAAATATGAAGCATTGGAGACATTATAAGACTTCAAAAGCAAGTAATAATCAAACCAGAGTGGGTATCTTAGTGAATCTTGTCATCTTCAGTGTAGTTGCCTATACTCTTAGACTTGATGCTATCCATCATAACAAATTTAAATAAAATCTGTCAATACAGAGTAGCAATCTAACAAACCAGATTCAAATAAGATCTGTTATAATAAGACAATATAAGTTATAAAGGGCTTCAGATTAAGTTGATAGGAAAATTAGGGATGATTACCATAATATGTCCTCTTATTTTTGGGATAGTTGACCGTGTCCTCAAGTCTAGTGTAAGTAGACAAACTGGAACAGCACATAATCCATCCAAGCAGAGTAGTGAGAATAATGTAAATTTTAAATCTTGTTACCCCATTAACAATATCCTCTGCCTCCCTTTTTTAGACAATTCCTCCCCTTTCACTCCCATAGGGTGCACTGCTTGTTTTGGGTCCCACTGCCTCCCTATATAAAGCATCTCAATGGACCCTATATCCTGATCTATTCTGCCTGTGTTTCACTCTGTTAATATTTCAAGGTCATCTATACTAGAGATTACAGCCAATCTTCTCTGCCTTATTTCTGCTGTTCTGTTTTTCTGCCATTGGTTGTCTATATTTCTGTTCCACTCCACTATCTGCCCTGTTCACTGAGGCCTCTCTGCCACTGTTCCTGAAATGCTCGTATTCTTGTTCTCTCTCCCTAGAATGTCCTTCAGTATTTTTTGTAGGGCTTGACTGGTGGTCACAAATTCTCCTAGTTCCTCTTTGTCATGGAAGCATCTTGTTTCTCCATTAATTTCTAGAGAGTGTTGCAGGATACACCAATCTGAGCTGGAGATTGTTTTCCTTCAGCGCTTGAATTACTTAACTCCAAGCTCTTCTTGACCTGATGGTCTGTGTTGAGAAGTCTGCTGTGATTTTGATGGGTTTTCCTTTATAGGTGATCTGTTTCTTTTCTCTGATAGCTTTTAATATTCTGTTCTTATATTGAATTTCTGGGATCTTGATTATTATGTGTCTGGGTTTGGTTTGTAGGTGGCTGGAGTTCTGTATACTTCATACCTCTGCATATTATTTCTTTTTTCTATGCTTGGGAAATTTTCCTTAATAATTTCTGTGAATAGTCTTTGTAATTCCTCTGTTTTGATTCCTGCTTCTTCATTCACATGCTTTATTCTTAAGTTATAGATCCTCTTGTCATCTTCCAGTCTTTGTATCTTTACTACCTGCTCCCTTCTTATTTTTAAGAGTTCTTCCCTTTTATGACCACACATTGCAAGCCTGTGTTCAATTTTTGATAGTCTATCTTTGGTTTCTTTCAAGCAGTTTTGTCAGCTTTCTATGGAGTCTTTAGTTTCCTGATAATCTCTTTGAATCTGCTTCATGAATTCTAGGTTTATTCTGTATTCTTCATTAAATTTTTCTCGCCTTTTGTGTTCCTCTATTCTTCTGCCTGTGTCTTCTTCAGAGGAGTCAGCCTTTCTTTTATTAATCTACTTATCTCTTGTTTAATTTGAATTAATATTTCAGCTTTGGTCCTGCTTACAAGGTCCTGAAGATATCTCTTTATGTCCGCTAATGCTGTGTTTGATGTTGCATTTTTGCTGCCCTCAATCTCTTTTGTATTTGCCTCTCCTGGATCAGTGTTCTCAGGGTTGGGGGCTGGGGTTTTTTTCTTATTTCTCCCTTTAGTCATGTTTTTGGTTCCTTCCATACAAGTGTACAGTGTAATTCCCAGACCCTTTTCTTATTGTTTAAGGCTCCTCTAGAGGGCGCAGGCTAGGAGCTTTAGCCCTCTTCAATAGGTTATCAGAGATTAGAGTTCACCCATGGGCAGTGTGCGCTAGCTCCTCCCCTACGGGCCAGTCAACATTTTCAGGCCTTCACTACGTCAGTGTGCACAGATCTCAGGGAATTAATTTGTAGCGATTCACTGGGTCCCAGCCAGGGGCACGGCCTAGTCCAAGCAGATTCCACCAATCTCCTCAGCGAGAGGAGCAACCAACTGAAGCCACTTCCTTATGGAATTAGGGCTTTCCTGTCCAAATCCAACATGTCATCCAGTCGGTTTCCCCTTTCCCGTGGGAGGGTCTTATTCCCATTACTCACCGCGTGTTGATGCCATCCTGAGAACTGCAGGGCTCTCCGACCTCTGACTTTAGTGCGGCTGCAGTGCGAATTCACAGTCCCTTGGGTGGGTCGCATGCAGGACCGGTCTGGGCGAGCCGCACACAGGGCTGTTCAGCTCCATGCTCTGGTGGCTCAAGCCAGTTGCTTTGGCGAGGATCGCTTTGTCAGGTCTCCGGCAGGGATTTAGGCAGCTCGAGGAGTGTGCTGTGTTTGCTAATCTTAACTTCTGTTATGGTAGCCCCAGGACCTCATATTCGAGCGGCTTTTTGCACTTTAGATTCTTCATGGATTGTGAGAGTCCATCTTTCTCTGTTTGGGTCTCTCCAGGGTATTTTATTCTGGCATTTAAACTGTCTCTCTCAGAAAGGGTCCCTCTCCTGCTACCTACTGGTGGCCATCTTTGCTCCACCCCCTAGAACTTATAAAGAAT
>PVJX010037365.1:0-17002 GCA_004027295.1 Dolichotis patagonum
AGGGCGTGGACGACATGGCCGCCCTGACGGAGCTGCACGCCGGCTCCATCATGTACAACTTGTTCCAGCGCTACAAGAGGAACCAGATCTACGTAAGTCACCCTCAGTCACCCCCATGGCTCCTTCCCAGAGAGTCCTCCAAGCCCAGGGCTGGGCGCTGTCCTCAGGAGTGTTCCCTGTCCTTTGACACCACTAGTAGCACCGAGTCACTCGGATTAGGATCTTGATCCCGTGAACCGTCTTCTGGTGTTCACAGTCTGATGTTAGAGAGAGGATTTACTGTCTGTGGTGATGTCTTCTTTCTGCACGTCAAGGGAATCGGCCCACTTTCTTCTTCTTTCTTTTCGGTGTTTTGAGTCAGGGTCGCACTGTGTCATTCAGGGTGGCCTTGACTTCACTGCATGTCCCGATTGGCCTCCAACACCCCTGATCCTCCTGTCTCAGCCTCCCAAAGGCTGAGGTTACACGCGTGTGCTTTCATGCCTGACTTCTTCTTTCTCCCTGTGAATGTGCTCCTTGGATCTTGTTGGGAGTCACCTGAAGCCGCTGTCTGCCTTCCCCCATTAAGGACTAGAGGAATGTCAACTTCCAGAGCTTAAGGGTCTTTCTTTTTTTCTTGATTATTTTGTCTTCCTGAAATTTTATTTCCATTTTTTCCCTCAAAATCACTTCGGTAAGCAGGGCATGGTGATACACACCTGTAATCCCACCGCTTAGGAAGCTGAGGGAGGAGGATTTAGAGGTCTGGCCAGTCTGGACATAGCGAGACCTGGTGTCAAAAAAAAAAAAAAAGAATCACTTCTATAAAAATTTTTAAATTTTTTGTTGTTATAGTACAGATATTATACAACCTGTTGAGATCAACTGCCTTATGTATTTCATCTTTTTTTCTGTCTGCCTTTTTGTACATATTTATAGTAACACAGAGGCAGCTATTTCCACGTGTTTGGTTTTATCAAGCTCAAATTTACACAGTTGTTTAGAAATATCGAAGTATTATTACTTCTAAAATCCCCCACCTCTAGTAATTGTTGTTATTTAGGGGTTGTTTTTAACTTTCCCAGTACTTTGAAGGCTCTGATGATAACAACCACCTTGGAAATGTTGAGCCAGAGCTGGCCGAGCCCCCGGGCACCCTGGCATCTGGGTCACTCCCGAGTCGCTCCCCTGCAACTGGGAAGAAGGAAGCGGGAGGAACCAGGCATTTGTGGGTTTAATGCTTCATTTACCACCACTTAAAATCAGCGTATTTATTAGCCTTTTTTTTAGGTTGTAAAAGTGTCATTTCTGTCAGATGGACCTGATGTTTGCCAAATGTTTCCAAACAGCTCTGTCCAAAGAAACCTGATCATGTCGTGGTCCCCCAACTTGCCAAGCGTGATTACCCCCAGTCTTTAGATTAAAATGGTTTCCACATGTTCTGCGGAGAAGGTAGCGTTTGTGCAGGGCTGCGTCAAGTGGCCGTAGAGCGTGCAGCACGCACGTGCTGGCAGACTGGGTATTTATTTCTTTGTTTCCATCTCAAAGTCTCCTCATGGACGACCATGAGCTGGGTGCCCACCCCGACGATGCCCCACCACGCCGCATCCACACCCACCACTGCTGTGTGGCCTGGTAGCTGTGCAGTACACACTAGTGACATAAATGCCACACATGTCACAAAGCACAAACTCTAGGTGGTACTCAAACACAAAGCTGGTTTTTGCAAAACTTTATTGTGCGTGGATGTGGTATGCAGGCTCTTTGGGACTCATGGTCTTCTATTTTTAAGGAAAAGGCCTAAGTTCTTATTGCGTGTTTTCAGTACGCAAGAAAAAGAAGTCAATTAGAAGGAAAAGCTTACCAAGGGCTTTCAAAAGCAGAGCTGTTTTAAAAGTTTTTCACTCTTTTTTTTTCATGATAATGATGTTAAACCTGATAGCTAAATTGCCCAATAAATCCTCTGAATAGGATCTTGGTCCCATTTCCTGGAGGAGAGGTCTTTTTCCTCTCTTTTGAGGAAAAAACAGTGGATTTTTGTGCATCTAATCTGTAGCTCCATTCAATTCATTATGCCCTTGCATGCCTTGCTTTGAAGACTTAATTGCATTATTACCCATAAAGCAGCCACTGAGGCTTTCTTATTACCGCTGCCATTGTCTGTGGGGGAGGCGGTACCTACTAGGCTGCCGGAACGCAAACAAAACCGCCATTGTCCCACAAGCCACCATTTGTCCACCTTGCGCCTGGCTCTGAGCAATTCCTGTTAAGATTTTAGAAAAACATAGGCACTTGAACGTTGCCGTAGATATTGCATTTGTTGTCTAATGCTGATGTCTCGGCCCATAAACATACCAGCTTAAAACAACATACGTATTTCCTTAGGATACTTGGGGCAGAAGCCTCCTAGGGGTCTCATAGGCTGAATTCAAAGGGTCCTCAGAGCTGCTTCTTCCTGGAGACTCTAGGGGTGCATCTGCCCCCCATCTCTGCTGGTTGTTGGCCAAGTTTAGCTGTTTGCATCTGTTGGACAGAGTTCTTGTTTCTCACTGGCTCTCACCTGAAGGTTGTTCCCAGCTTCTCAAAGCCACCGAGGTCTCCATGAGTTAACAGGTTTCCTCTGGCTTGAGCCACTGGTGACCCATGCATGAATGTCCCATCTGGTGGCACAAGCCACCAAATGAGATATGGAATAGTTCTCTGCATGGACAGCTCCATAGTGAACAAAATAAAAGAGGAAAAGGTAATTCTGGCTCACAGTTTATAGAGGTTTAGTCCATAGTTGGCTGGCTCCATGGTAGGAATGGCAGAGGAGCCTGGCAGAGGAGAAACAGCTCCCAACATGGCAGCAGAAAGAAGAGAGATCAAGGGAGGAGGAGGGAGATAGACCCTGCCAGGCCACGCCCCATCTACTACCTCCTCCAATCAGGCTTCGCCTCCCCCCATCACATTTAGCTACAAACCCATTGGCAGACTAATCCGTGATTAGAGGGACATCTAGATATAAACCACAGCAGGGACCCATCCTTTCTGAGGGCTTTGTCAGAACTTAGTAAAATATTTTTCCCCCCTAGCTCTTAGCATCTTCCGTTGAAGTGAGGGTCAAGAATAATAAAAGGATCAAGCTCTGACCGAACATCAGAGTTAAGCCTGCCTTTCTTCCCTAATGTCCTCCTCAGCTCTACTGAAGAATGATTTCAACTCTCAGAATGTTCATTTTTTAAGAAATTGTTTTATTGTAGAGGTCAGATATGCCTCTGCCCTCATGTATCAGAAGGGTTTTGAAATAAAGAGGAGCCTTTCATGGCTGTGTCTCCTGGCTCTCAGCTCATTCACCTCCTTCCAGCAGGTATTTGTGCAGAAAGCTCTGATTAGAGGGTGAGCCAGAGGGGACAGTGTCGTCCCCAGCCTCAGCTTGCAGTTAGCAGGAGGCCAGTGCACAGCTAAGGGCTTAAACAGCTGGAGAGAGTCCTGCCTGCCGAGGGGCAGCTCACAGGAGGTGGCACCGGCTTGGTTTCGACCCTAAGCCTCAGCAAGAGCCCTGCTCAGCAGCTCCCAGCCTCCTCGGCCTCCACCCTGTGCCACTGGGCTGTGCACACCCTGTGGGAGAGGGCGCTCTTCCTGGTGGCCCCCCAGCCTTCGCCTGCTCAGTTCCCAGAGCTTTTAAGGAGGAGGCTGGCTGTGCGTGGTGCAAAGAGAGCAAGAGATGGGGGGAGATAGTTTAAAGGGGGGGGTCACAAAGCCTGAGCTTGAGCCAGGCACGGTAGTGCGCACCTGTAATCCCCACACTCCGGGAGACTGAGGCAGGAGGACAGCGAGTGCAAACCCAACTTAGGAAAATTAGTGACTAATCGAACCCTATGGTCAAAAAGGAAATTTGAAGAAGGGCTTGGGGTGTAGATCAGTGCAGAGGCCCTGGGTTCACACCCCAGTGTCAAAGGGAGAGAGGGAGGGAGGGAGGCAGAGAGGAGAGAGAGAGTGATAGGGAAGAGATGGGGAACAGGGAGATGGAAGGAGAGGAGACTGACCTTGCTACAGAATACAGTGTGACAGCAGCGACAATACAGAGATGTTGGCTGGGAGGCTGGGGGACCCCATACTGGACAGTGGAGAGGCGACAGGGTCGTCTGGTGTGACAGGTTGTGTGTGCTTGTGAAATCAGGTGTCTGCTGCACGTGTTAAGAACTAGATGTGCTAGGCAGGTGGGTCAGAAAACCCTAAATCCTTTCTTCCCAACCAGCATGGTTCTGCCCTTTGGGGACATTTGGTAGTGTCTGCAGACAGCTTCTGTAGCCATAGTGAGGTCAGGGGACACCGATGGTTGTGCTGAGAGTGCCAAGCTCGGGACCCTTCCTTCCATAAAGCGAATCTGGAGGTTTGGGGCTAAGCTCTGGCCGCATGTCCTGCCGTATTCCCTGGAGCCTGGATCATCTCAGGGTCTGCACCCCACACACCAGCAGGCTCAGTGAGAACAGACGGGGTTTCTGCTGTGTGGAAGCTGGACTCTGTTCAGATTGCAGGGATGCCAGGCTCCATGGCGTGGCAGTTTGTGTTTCGCCAGAGGAGACGGCGCACATTTGCCCCATTCTGTATGGGCTTTGTCCAGCCCTGGGCCAAGTGCACAGGGTCGACTCCTCTCCCAGCCGCCACGGAATGGCTGGAAACCACATCACGGGGAGCCTCGGGGAACTTCGCAGCCCTCTGCAATTACGGCGTGGAGGACGTCTCCGGAGGAAGCAGGCCTGTGTTCCACCCAGCCCTTGGGTTAGTTTGTTGGTCTTGCTGAACAAACAGCGCAGGGATGAGAATCAAAGAAACTTGTTTTCAGACTCGAGGCCGCAACTAAAGATACATGTTCTGCAAGCACAAAAGATGCTTCGCAGCTAATGTATTTTTAGGTGTTGCAGAAAATATCCTCCTGCGGTTAGGTGGCGTTCCAGCCCGCCTCTGTCAGTGTGGTGGGTGTCCTCCCCGAATTAACTCTGAAGCCTGCTTCTGCGGTCCTGCGGTCGAGGACCCATTCGTGTTCACCTGTGGGGAAAAGGAGAGGCCGCTTGCAGCATGAAGACCAGGCCAGCAGGTCCTGGAGTGTTCTGGTTTGGGGACTTGCAAATCCCCATCTGCCTTCTTTCCTTTGGACTGAGTCTTCCCAAAGTAGACTTCTTTGGGCCTTTTGTATCCTTTTCCAAATCCACTGTCAAGAAACGGCGTGTCCTCTGGGGTTCCGAATGGCCTAGCATCCTGCTGGCTACTGTCTGAGCAAGTGACGCGAACCAGGAATAGCAGGACACAGTGCAGTCTGTCAGAGGTTCTTGTTTTTTGGCTTTCTTTCTTTTTTTTTTTTTTTCTTCCTCCCACATGAAATCAAGACTTGTTTTGCCAGGAGATAATTGTAGCCATCTGTCTATGTATTTTTAAACTTTACCAAACATTCATACTCTCCAGCGGTCACTTCCACATCAGCACACGGTAGTGGCAATTAGGAACTTTGTTTTTCTGACAACCCCTCCCCCCATCTCGCCTTTGGTTCAGATGCCTTTCAGCAGGAGAGAATTCGAGTCAGGAACTCATTCAAGTGAAACGTAAGTGCCAATACTTCTGCATTGGAGAGCTGGCTGACTACAGGAGTTGCGAGCTGCGATCTAGACTTGAATGCCAAGTGTTTTAAATCATTCTTTTAAAATGTCTTTCATTGTGCAGTTGGACCAAGACAAATGATTTTGCTGCGTAGAAGGCAGTAGGTATAGAGCCTGGAAGAGGGTAAGCCATGGAGGTATTTGGTGGACTGTTGGTGGTCAGATTGGGTGGCATTCGATGGAGTGACCGAGGACAGACACCAACAAACCCTTCAGTGACAGGAGCGTGACAGTGAATGCAGGTCGGAATGAGGAGCAGGTCAGAAAGCAACTCCCAGCAGTGAATCAGTTGCGTGAGTTTGAAGCACCCGTAGCGGAATTTGGCCAAGTGGAGTTAAGTTGCCCTGAAGGTAAAGGTTTAGGAAAATGTATCAGTGCCGCGTCAGCTGGGCTGACTGAGAGAGAAGCAAAGACGGCAGTGGGGCGAGGTCAAGTCTGACCGCTGAGCTGAGCCCCACTTCTTGGCGTGTCTTCCCTGTAGGAAAGCCTTCCAAGGCGCCGACTTCAAATAGCAGATCGTGCTGGTGCAGTTCAGCCTCCCTCACCTCCGTCCTGGGCTGAACCGGGGATGAGTAGGAGCCGTGGCTTGAGTTTCATTAGCGATAACAGTGATAAATCCCTCCGATCCGTGTGGCACTTTCCAATGGTTACCAGCACCTGATGCCCAGAGAGGTCAGGCAGTGCGCTCAGAAGTAGCAGCAAAGATGAGGACTGTGGGGCTTCCCACGGTGCCAAGCCACGCTGCCCAGACCAGCGGCCCCGTGTTAGAATTCTGACATCCCTCCAGGAGTGTGACTTCTCCATAGCTAGAAGCACATTCTGTCTGAGGCCTCTAGATCATTCCAAGTGTTTTTACTCATCTAGATTTTTTTCTTATTTTAATATAGGATCTTGCTGTGTAATTCAGGCTGGCCTTGAACTTACCATGTAGCCCAGACTGACCTCAAATTCACGGTGATCCTCCCACCTCAGCCTCCTGAGTGCTGAGATTATAGACTTGTACAGCCTCCTGAGTGCTGAGATTTAGGCCTGTGCCACCACACCCAACTAATACTCGACTTTTAAAAAGAAAATGTACTGTAAATACTTAAAATACATAACGATATTTTTGGTGTTTATATACACAGTGAAGTCGGTTACACTTCTGTATGGTGAGTGGCTTAGACATTGGATATCATGGTCTTGCGCCTTTTGCGAAACTTGAATTGGTAAATTTTAAGTGGAAGAAACACAGCTCATTTCCCAAGCATTGTTAAGTGTCCATGTGCTGCAGCTGTTCCAGATTATTAACGTGGGCAAGGAGAGGTATTTTTTTTGGTGAGTTATGTGGAATTTTTTTGACTAGAAAAAAAATTTTTTTATGTGCTTCAAAATAGGATGTATGTTCTATTTCTGAACAGCATCAGGATAGCCAGGCTATTTATTCCTGGGGAATTTGAAGTCCAATATGAGGAAAGTGGAACCTAGGCCTGCCCAGTGTTTGGGAGCTGTATGTCCGTGGTCTTCAGCTGCCTGGAGTCACGGTGGCTGTTCCTGGAGCAGGATTACTGCCTTTTCAGGGGCGCAAAATGCCAGAAGAAGCAAGTAACAGACGCCGGGTCAGCACCTGAGCACAGCGGACGGGCACAGCTCTCTGGCATGGGCTGGGGAAATGTCACACAGACTTCATGGCATTGAGGGTGGTGTGATGGGAGAAGTTTCTGGAGGGGAGGACCCTTGTGAACAGCGATGTCGCCTGGGTGTGACAAGGTGAGGGTGCGAAACTTGTGTCTCCGGGTTGTGAGAGCCCTGTTTGCCTTTGGCACTGGTGGAGTGCTGGACGGGAGGCATTTATTACCTTCTACCTGGGCATTGCTGGGGCTGGAATGCAGGGCCTGGTGCGTGCCAGGCAGTTCCTGTACCATTGAGCTGTATCCTAGCCTGGCATTTTAATTATTCATGAAACAAGTTTTTCTATAACCTTGAAAAAAAAATCCAAGCCAGCTGTGGTGATGTACACTTGTCACCCAGTACTCAGGAGACTGAGGCAGGAGAACCCCTGTGGTGAGTTCAAGGCCAGCCTGGGATACATGAAAACTCAAGGCCACCCTGAACGACATAGCAAGACTGGATCTCAAAACCAACACAACACAACAACAAAATCCATGCTAGTTAGATACACATTTTACATTTTCCTTACTTTTTTATTTTGAAAGACGCAACTTCAAGCTGGGTATGATAGTGCATTCCTGTAACCCCAGCACTCAGGAGGCTGAGGCAGGAGGGTCCTTGGGAATTCAAAACCAGCTTGGACTACAGAGTAAGCTCAAGGCCAGCCTGACCTGCACAGGGAGACCCTGTCTCAAAAAGATAAGAAAGAAAAAGAAAAGAAGAAGAAACTTAAGATTATTGAATTTTGGCTCCAATTGGGTCTAGCTATCCAATGACTGACTGCCAACCATGACAGTATGTTTATTCATTAATTGTTTGAACACTAATAAGATTACTTCCTCCTCTAGAAATTCTAAATGTCTCTTGTTCTTTCCCTAGTCGGCCTATAAATTGTCCCTAGAGCATCTTCATTTCCCACCAGAATTAAAATCTGAAGGTGTACACACTTAAACCTTACGTAATGCTTACGTCTCGTGCTTCTTTCAAGTGTCTCTTTGCAAAGATTCATGTATTTTTTTAAGCCTAAAAAATTTTAGTTGTGGCAAAATACACGTTACATAAAATGGTGCGTCTTAACTATTTTTAAAGGTGTTAATGCACATCCACACTGCTGCTCTTGCTTTTCCTCTTGCAAAACTGAACTCTGCTCATTAAAGAACCCCCCCCCGCACCCCACCCCACTCCCACGCCTGGCAGGTTAGCTTCTCTTTGTCTTTGTTTAGAATGTTAAATATAGTCTAAACTGAGGGTTTACATATTTTTTTCATATTTTTTTGTTTTGCTCAGAATATGAATGTTGGAAGCCCCATCAAAAAGAGGGGTGGACCCTAAGAGAGGCATCTGTATTTGTAGAGTCCTGTTGGAATACAGCCTTACATCATTGCAGGCTTGATCTAGCTTCCCTTAAAAGGCAAAGTTTTCCCTTGCCCCCTAGCATTGAGGATCCAGAAGCCTTCCCCAAATTGGTCAAGAGTTCTACCTCTGCGCCACCCCACCCCATCCCAGCCCTACATGGGGAAAAGTTCTAAGTGTGGAAATGCAAACCACTTTGAAATCTTTCTTCCCACTGGATGCAACGCCTAGAAAACCTGGTTTGGTGTCTTCTATCAGGTTATCTCCAGCACAAACACTTCACAGCATCTTCAGCCTGGGCTGTGACCGCTGGGGTGGGGGAGGGGCAAGGCTTCAGCTCTGACTCCGTGGGTGGTTTGGAGCCAGCCGCCCTCCATTCTGGAGGCCACAGGAGGGCTGGGAAGGCATGGGTAAGGCCAGCAGCAGGTAGGGGAAGAGAGAGGCCGTGAAGCCTGTAGATTACAAGATAATGACTATCAGCCTCATTTGCTAGTGGTTAGCATTTTTACCAGAGTCTGCAGGAGACCAGAAATCCTCAAGAAAAGGTTAAATCGGCTGCACTAACCTTAGCTTAAGGACACAGGAGCATGAGTTGTACCCTCTCCAAGTTTTACATCAAAACGGGAAAAAATCAAGGCTTTCTCACATGAAGCCATAGAAATCAATTATTAGCAGTGTTTAAAGCACTTGGAGCTTTAAATTTCTTGATGCGGCAGGTTTCCTAAGGGACCATGTTTTGTCCTTGGTAACTCACTGAGCGGAGGGACAGTTGTGTGATGCATCCCCACCATCTGTGAGAGTCAGACCTGGACCTCACCCACAGCAGTGGAGAGCCATGGTCATGTTCAGGGGCCACCAGTAACATCTTCCTGCAAACCAACTGTGATGTTATCTTTCACCCCAGCCATGATATGCACCTTGGGGGCCATTGGCTGTACCTCACAGCACACAGGTCTCCCACCAGCAAAGATGGTAGCTCCGCTGAGCAGCCTGAGATATTTGGAATAATTTTTCTGAGCTTCAAGTAGTAGACTGGCCATATTGATGGCCTCAACAACTGTGTGATCTACAGGGAAAATTACGGTGATGCTTTTCACCAAGTCCAATGGGTGTGATCGTTAAGAGATGAGCCACTTACTGCAAATCTGTGGGCTGCCCGTGCCTAGAAGGGCTGCTGTCAGGAGTGCCAGCTTCCAGTCAGCTCCAGAAGCTTGCTGATTAGATGGGGCTGGCATGTGGGCCTGGACTTCCTTCTGGCCTGTGGCTGGCATGGCCACCATATTTCACTTTAGACATTGAAACTGTTTTCCTGAACCAGGTGCAGTGTGATCTACTGTAAAAGATTAATGAGGAGTCAGACCATGCTGGGCCCTGTGTTACATGTCCTACCACAGCTCCGCCCACCACAGCAGGCTCTGAGTCGGCCTCCTCTTTTGGCCTGTCCTGCACTCAAAAAAGAAATGGGCTAGGGATTTAGCTCAGCAGCACAAGCACTTGCCTGGCAAGTGTGAGGGCATAAATTCGATCCCTGGTACCGAAAGAGAGAGAGAGGGAAAAAAAGAGGATTGCCTTATATCAAAGTAGGAAACAAATAACATTTCATAGTGAAAATGAACATTTTTTAATTTAGTGGAACAAACACCACACTAACCAGCTAGAAAGGACTGCTATTTCAGACGGAATAGACGGAGATACCGGGCGTCCACAGCCTCAGCATCCCCTCTCCTGAGACCCAGTGTGGAAGAAGTGGGTGCAGAACACTTCTTGGAGAGCAGCAGGCTTTCCTTTCCCTGGGGAAGGAGCAGCTTCTGTCTTTCTGGCCAAGTCTTCCTTACGGTTCTGTGACAGAAAAGGTGGGCTTTCTAGACAGCTGGAGTTTCCAAAGGGCCGAACTTGGAAAAGCACTTTCTTTTTATTAATGGAGGTGAAATTTGCTCAGCATAAAGTCAGTCACTGTAAAGTGTTCAACTGGGCCATTTCATACTTTTCCCATGGTGTATAACCGACACATTTATCTAGCTCCCCGCTATTTTCAGTACCCAGAATGGAAAGCCTGGACCCGGCCTTATTCCTGCCTCCCTGTCCTTATCACCCCCCAGTCCTTCCGTTTCTGTGGATTTGCCTGTTCTGAGTCGGGGTCTGGATACCTGGCAGGGGAACAGTCCCCCAGCGCATGTCGCAGAAGTGGGCTCCAGAGCCACCGGCCTCCAGCGCCCAGGCGTTGAGCTTAGGAAACTCTGTAGCTTCTGGTTCGTTGGACAGAGGCTTTTGCTTCATTTTCTGGCCCGTGTGTTGCCCCCGAGAGGCAAGATTGTCTCCTGAGCTCCAGATGAGTCCCCATAGCCCTTCCCAAAGGGCACAGCTACCGGTAGCAGGCCTAGCTGGGTGTCATAGCGTGACATTTGCCGTTCTGTCTGGAAGTCACTGTTTGGCAACATTCAGTGCAGTCACAGTGTCATATGTCCATAGCTGCTCACCACCCCCGGGCTGTCCCAAATCCCCAGACAGAGGCCACACTCACGGAACAGCAAGTCTTCTTTCCTGTCCCGGGCCCCAGGGGTCTCTACCAACCCTCTTTGTCACCTTGTTTGCCCGCTGTTTGATAATGGCCAAAGCAGCACAGGTCTTGGTGCCTGGAAAGGAATTAGGATTGAGAGCTCAGCCTGGACGGGGATTTGGGGCTGGGCTCCCTAGCTTTCTCCTGTTACCCCCCGCCCCGCAAGACCCTCTGAGATGGCTTCTTTCAGGAGGACAGAGATGTGCAGCGCTGTCTGTCGCCGCCATGTGCACCTGTCTGCAGGTTTTGCTGCCCTGGACCATCTGGCCGTGCCCAGTGTGCAGCGTGGCAGGGAGGCTGCAGTGCCCACCTGACGCCGCCCCTGTCCCCGCCCTGTGCTTGCAGACCTACATCGGCTCCATCCTGGCCTCGGTGAACCCCTACCAGCCCATCGCCGGCCTGTACGAGGGCCCCGCCATGGAGCGTTACAGCAGGTGCCACCTGGGCGAGCTCCCGCCGCACATCTTCGCCATCGCCAACGAGTGCTACCGCTGCCTGTGGAAGCGGCACGACAACCAGTGCGTGCTCATCAGGTGAGCGGCCGGGTCCCTGCGTCCTGGGGGCCTGTCACAGCGCGGGCTCCTCTCCTCTCCCCTTCCTATCTAGTGCGACACAATACGTTAGGTCAAATTTCCCCGAATCTAAGGTACGTTATTCATTGATACTTCTAAAGTAGCTTAAAAATTAAGAACAGAAAAGAGTTAAAAATTAAAGACAGAAAAGTGGTACAAAGGCATGTCTGTTTCAGTTATTCTTTTCTGACGGTGGCAAAGGGACTTGGCTTATTCATTTTAGTGTTTTTTTTGTTGTTGTTTTTTTTTTGGTACCAGGGATCAAACCCATGACCTTGTGCTTGACAGGCAGTGCTTATGCCACTGAGCTAAATCCCTGGCCCTAAGCCTACCTCTTTAAAAACAAAACAAAACAAAACAAAACAAAACAAAAAACTAGGAATCCCACCATTAAAACCTTTGTCAGTAATGTTCTAAAAAGCAGTAGAACATTTTTTAGAAATTTCCTGCCTCAGTGGAAGAGCTCTTGCCTAATATAATGTCCTGGCCTCAGTCCCTAACACCATGTATTAGTTATTTTTTATTTTAAAGAGAAAAAAATTTTTTCAAAACATGATAATTAGAGGGTGACAATGGTTCATGCATTTTGTATTGTTATCTTTAAATTAGTTACTCAGAGTGCAAAATAGCTGCTTTAGTCATCCAAACAGTATTAGCACAAACCTTTCCTTTCAATGAACTAAGAGAAATTAGTACTATAACTATCTTAACTATCTTTTATGTATATTACATATATTTTATATATTACATACAATATTTTATATATTATGTACAATATGTGTAATTTCAGCCTCTCACACTAGGGAGATTACACAGTGTTAACGAGTCTAGCACCACATGTGATATGTACCTCGATTTTTATTATTAACTCACACTGACCTCGTCACCCGTATCCCAGAGACCTCCTGTCAAATCCTCTGGCCACTGCTCCTGTGAGAGTCCCGTTCCAGAGATGACTGACGCAGCCCTGGTGGGTGGCCAGAGCCAACATGGTGCCTGTCGCCTGCCTCATGGGTTCCGTGGACAGCCGCGCACAGTGACGTGGACGTCACTCATTTACCCTTTGTGCATTTGTCCATCCCGTGTGGCGTGTGGCTGCTCCTGAGAAGCGATGGTCTAGCGAGGCTGCTCATGTGTGTGGAAGACTTTGATGTGTTTGATGTGGCTTTGTAGCCCTGAGCTCCGGGAAAGTGATGATTATAGTAAGAGGAAGGGGATGTTTGCATTTGGGAGAGAATAATGAAAAGGTAGCCACTCACCTCAAATCTCTAACGTAGTAGCAAAAGACAGAAGAGACAGGTAGCTGGGTGTCATCTTTAGATGTCCAGCCACTCGGCCTTGCCAGCAATGCTGCTCTGAATCAGACAGGCAGACAGGCAGGTAGGCAGACAGGCCCAGGTGTCCTGGCAGGCCAGGTCACCAGTGGCCTCAATCACCGAGAAACCATTCCCAGGGGAGCTGAGAGGGACACCGCTCCTGATCACAGACACATGGGACAGTCAGGCCGTCCTCATGGGCCACGGAGTAACAGCCAACGTTTCTGAGGGACTGTGGGGCTGGACAGGGTGCCCAGCGCTTGGCAGAAGGTCAGCCTCTGACGTCAGGACGCCTGCAGGTGCCACCTGAGAGTGATGCCGGGGATGCGCCCACGGGGGCCGCTCACCCTGCCCTCCTTGTGTGGTGCTTATTTTTCTAAGTGAAAATGACATGTATGTAAAGAGGTAAAGCCATTCTCTCCAGAAGCACGTGGACGGACAGACGTTCCAGCTTCTCTTTATCACCAACGAACGCCTCCACTATTGTGGGGTGTGGAAGCAAGTCCTGTGTTCAGCCAGGGATCACACTAATTTGCAGCTGATCAAAGCGAAACTGCTTGCTTCATACAGAAAGAGCTTTTAAGACTCACAGGCCCAATAAAAGAACTTGAATTCTGACTCACTACCAGCACGAATCGGGAGTAGCTTTAGGTGGTTTTCATACTAGTGTTCATTGAAGTTAGAACTAAAGGTCATTATTTCAGTAGACAGAATACAGTGTCATAAGATTAACATAAAGAAAAAATAATCATTATAAGACCATCGAATTGTTGACCACACTTAGGTAGCTGAATACTTGCCATTGAGAATTTCTCGTGATTATTACTTTCAGAGGAAAAATGAGAGCATTTCTGTGTCCCTTGCTGGACAGCAGAGTTTGGAAGAAAGTGAGGAGTCGAATGAGATCATTACGCTTGTGTGCCGGCGGGTGTGCATGGGTGTGTAGCACAGCGGAAGGGTTTGGCACTTCTAGGCCAAAGACTGCGGTTAAAACTAAGGGGGTGGTGGGTGGGGAGCAGGTCCCAAACAGAGCCCCATTCTGTGATGCAAGGTAGAAAGTAGAGCTGTGTTTATCTAAATTAACTCAGGAAACAGGAATTTAGGAACACGTGTGTCGCTAAGATGTGTTACTGGGTTTTTTGTTTGCTGTTGTTTTTTATTTTCTAGTGTGGTGGGGGGCTGTAGGAATGGAGGGAAGACTGAGTCCAAAAGTAATTGCTCAGTGGGTCCCGTCGCCCCACTTTGAGTCCTGGTATCGTCTGCCCCCTGGTGGATATAGTGTGTTTCACTGTTTCCCAAACACTCTCTTGCCTAGCGTTTCATTTGTTTTGTTTTGTTTTGTTTTGTTTTGTTTTGCCTAGGGCTTTTAAAATCAGAACACACTCAATCCTCAGTCCCCCCACATGAGTAGTTAAGTACCTCGGGAAATTTGGAGCTAACCAGAACTTTATGGTTCCGTGCTGGACTGTCACTCTGTGTGTACACTGCTGACATAATGAGGTCACCAGCTACGGTGTCAGGCCTTAGGCTTCTGGGCCATGCCCTCTTTCTTTGGTCCCAAGGAGTTGCCTGTCTTTGGTTCTAGCTTCATTTTACCTTTTTGTGCATATTTAAATGGAAATGTATGCTATTATCACCTTAAATATAAATATGGAAAAATCCAAAGATGTACATTTAAAACTCACCTGAGATTTTTTTTTTCCATTTAATAAAGTCAGCGCTTGACTTTGGAGTTATCTAATACATTTAAACTTGACATTAGTTGTTCATACATTGTGCAGGGCAGGGATTTAGTTTAATTTGGTCTTTTCCTGGGTAAGACATGTTAAGATAAAGTCGATCAAATGACAAAAGTACAACAGATTCACATATAAATCCAATAAACTGGCTTGGTCACAATGTATGAATCGGAGTGCCCACTGTTCTATAAAGCAGAATGAGAATGCCCACGGAAAAACAGCAAGGAAGAAGGTTTTGTAAGGTGGGGAAAAGGGAACCTTAGAAAATTAACTGATAGCTGCTTTTTTGTAAAGGTTCAAGCAGAGGAGACTTCTGTATGACACTCAGACTAGTCTCCTGTTTTCTGGAAAAACTGGTCTGTTTTGGGATCTCTGCTCCCATAAGCCTCCATTTAATTAAGTGGCATTTAGCACGCGTGACTCCATTTTGCTCTGAGCTGGTCTTGGGGTCTGGGGCAGAAGCTCAGTGTAAAACAATGGCCTTTGGTGAGTTTTGCATTGCAGTGGGCAAAGCCTGAGGCTCCTTTCCCCTTTGATTAGAGCCTGCCACGAGGACAGTGTCTGAGCCTGTGGTAGGAGGCCCCGTTCAGCTGCTCTCAGTCAAAGGATGAGTAATTTGAATAATTCATTGTGACTTCTGGCTAAGGCTCTGTGCTCACTTTGTAGTTTTGGGTTTTCAGAAAGAAGCAATTTGGTTTTAAGCTGTCTTGTTATCTCCTGGAATAATAACTGGGTGTTTGGTCTTCTGCTGTTTCTAGAAATATATCTAGAAATGATGGCTCTGGAGCTTGAAGGAAGCACGTGTCCGGGTGGCACAGCCCAGCAGTGCGGCAGGTGGGAGGCAGGAGGAGAGGGCAGAGCCAGGGAGCAGCCACACTCCTGAATGATCCTCAGGGGAGCTCCAGGGGCACTGTCTCTGGGGAAACTGAGGCCTGGGAAAGCTGAGTGACTTGCCCAACAGACTTCAGCTTTTAGCAACAAACACAAGCTCTGAACCTGAGTCTCTGGCGTGGCAGAAGCTGACTTCCTGGAAGAGGGTCATACTCAAGGCTTTGCTCATTAGCTCACTGAGGCCTTTGGGCTTAATGCTGGAGTCAGGAGAGAAGTTTCCAGTCTTCTCAAAAGCCAAGAAGTGGCCTGAGTTATGTTTTGTGCAGATTCTGAGACTAGAGGAATTCTACTTATGGGAAAGGAAATGCTTGTGCATAAGATGCCAACAGAACATTGAGTGACAGGGACAGAGAAGGTGCCTTTTAGGCGTGCAGGTGAGGTCCCCTCTTGCAGCTCTGCAGCTCTTGTCTCAGGGTGCTCAACCGCTCACAGGCAGTGTGTGAAAGGGTACGGGGGATCCTCCCACACAACTTTAATGCAGAAACAGGCAGCACTGAGGATTCCAGGGCCACAGCTTGCCGGCACCTGCCCTGGATCTAGGAAGCTTCCGGCCCAGCACACTCTGCTAGGAACCTGAGCAGCCCAGTGCCAGGGTCGCTCAGGCAGGTGCCTCCCCCAGGGATGCTCGGGACACCCCGCCCTGCTTTCCTGAAGACGCTGCACCATCCAAGCCTCGCAGCCTGATTCTTTGGCCTCTCTGCTTTTCCTGAGTCATTGGCATCGCCCTTAAAACAGGTGCCATGTGCTCAGTCCTGGGAGACCCTGGGTTTCTCCCAGCATCTCTGGCCACTGCTCAGCCCCGTGCTCAGCTCTCACCTTCTCCTGCGCCCCTCACTGCCCTTCCTTCTCCTGTGCCTGCACAAATCCCCAGATGCCTGTCCGTGGCCAGCCAGGGTCCTGAGTGGATTCAGAATGTGTTTCCTTTCTCGGTCATTTGGACTTTGGGGGCAGAGCCAGGAGTCATGCAGGGCCAGATCTGGTGAGCAAGCTGGAACGGGACGCCCTGGCGTGGTTTTGCGAGCCTGCCTTTCCCTCGGATGGCACCGGCAGCCGCTTTCACTGCTTTTGATCGCACCTCATAAAGACATGTAATTTTTCAATCCCCAGTACAAAAAAAAAAAAAAAAAGACGTGTAATTCAGTCATGGCACACGCCCTGCGCAGATGGCCATTGCTGGGCACGTGACACCCCTGTGCCCCTGGCCACACGCAGCCCCTCGCCCTGGCTGTCTGCTCTAACCACGAGGCGTGCCACAATGGCTACTCCTGTGTACCCGACTGTATGGACGTCGGTCCGGCCAGTACTTGAC
>PVJX010037366.1:0-16983 GCA_004027295.1 Dolichotis patagonum
GCCTGGATAAAAGTAGCAGGGAATGGTGTTGCACACCTGTAATCCCAGCACTCTGGGAAGCTGTGCAAGAAGGCTCATGAGTCTGCGCCGAGCCTAGACGACTAACAATTTAGCAAGACTGCATCTTAAAACATAAAAAGATTGGGAATGTAGCTCAATGCAATGACCCTGAGTTCAATCCCTAGTACTGGAAAAATAAGATTATTTGTATTGGGAGAGCCAAGCAAGGCACTGCACGCCTGTAATCCTAGCACTCAGGAGGATCACCAGTGTCAACTACATAGCAAGACCCTGTCCCAAGGAAAAAAAAAATTGTGACAGTTGAAAATGATATGAAATTCAAATCTCAGTGTCTATGAATAATGCTTTAGTAAAACACAACCATACTAATGTAAGTATTACCTATGGCTGATGAAGTAATTGTTCTTCCAATGCTCTTGGCTACAAACCTTACAACTATTTGGTTTTTTACAGAAAAGCTTTGCCAGGGCTGGGGATTTAGCTCAGCAGACATAAGCGCCTGCCTTGCAAGCAGGCAATTGTGAGTTCAATCCCTGGTACCAATTAAAAAAAAAAAGAAAGAAAGAAAAGCTTTGCCAACCCTTGTTCCTACAGATTTAGTTATTACAGAGTAAGGCCATACAGACTGGCAAATACGGAATCCAGGAAAGCACTGGAGGTGGAGAATATTTCAGAGAATGTCTAGTCACACATCTTCACTATAGAAGAAAACAAGGCTCAAAAAGGCAAAGGAATTTGTTTTATTTTCTTTTTGAGACGGTCTCACTATGCAGTTCAGGCTGGCCATGGGCTCACTTTGTAGCCCAGGCTAGTCTTGAACTTGCAAATGATTCTCCTGTCTCGGCCTCCTGCATGCTGGGATTACAGGAGTGTACCACTATGCCCAGCCAAGGCAAAGGAATTTTTTCAGTCACACCAATAATCTGTAACATTCCTGGCCCTAGACTCCAATGCTGATTCCAACTCACCAAATTAGACTTGAAATCACAGCACTTTATTGCATCCAGGTAAGTCAGAGAAATTTAAGAAAAACTTCTCACTTCACACTAATTTTCAGAACTAATTGAAGTGCACTGTCACATACATGCGCTCTATTGTAAGGAAGCATAAAGTGTTTTCAAGGGTTAGACTTTAAAACATACCTGAGGATGCTTGGAAAGTGAAAATTCTTCTCCCCACCTTGATAAGAAAAAATAAAAGATTAACATGTCCATAATGTTATAGTTGTTCTTATTTATTTATGGTCTTTCTGAGACAGGGTCTCCCTATGCAGTTCAGGCTGATCTTACACTCACTTTGTAGCCCACACTGACACTGAGCTTGCAATGATCCTTCTACTGCAGCCTCCAGAGGGCTAGGGTTACAGGTATTGCCACCATGCCCAGCTTGGATATGATATTTAAGATTGTCTGTCTGCTATTACACTTAATATTATACTTTGTGTGTGGTACTGGGAATATATCTTAAAACAGCCTTATAAATGTGTTTCAGATATTAGAAAGCTGAAGAGAGATGGGAAGCACAGGAGAATGAGATCACACTTCGGTTTGTTAGCAGATACTGGTATGGTGGGTATTTAGGCTCAATGACTATCAGTTTTTCCCAAGGTGGACAGTTGCTCCCTCAAGAACAAGTGCCCAATGTAATGAGCTGCCGGAAGATTCTCAGTAAACACTGCTTAATCAGTATGATTTCATAATAGGAGACCAAGTTTAAAATATTTACTATGCTCAAAGTTATAGAACCAATTTAGTAAGATCTCCCATGAAGAAAGCAGGTCGAGTAGCACAAACATAAAATACTATATTCTGCCAACATGGTCTGAGCGTGGTCTGCATGTTATGGTTTTTCCCAAATGTCCACAACCTATATAAAGAAAGCCCTGGAACCTGTCTTTTTCTAGAACTTGGAGAATGTTTCGTTTTTTTCTCTCTTTGACACTAATGTGTCAAATAACCATCAAAACACATAACAGTAGAAAGAGCAGAAGACCACAAGTGCTAGCCCAGCCTGGGTTAATTTAGTAACCTAGTAAGAAACTGTCTCAAAAAAAAAAAAAAAAGTTCTTGGCAATAGCTCAGCACAAAGGCCCTAGGTTCAATCCCCAGTACTGCAGAAAAAAAAAAATTTCCAATTCTGTTCAACCACTTCTTAACTAAGCACCTCTAGAAAAGTCTGTTTTCTTTACCTAATCAAATTTTCAAGGAAAAAAAAACCCTGGTGTGGTGACTCATGCCTATATGCCTAGAACTCAGGAGGTTGATGCAGAAAGACCACTGCAAGTAGGAAAGCCAGCCTGGGCTACATAGTTCAAGGCAATTGCATAGTGAGGCCTTGTCTCAAAAAAACCAATAAATAGGGCCAGGGATATAGCTCAGTGGCACAGCGCATGTTGCCTGGCAAGGGCAAGGTCCTGAGTTGGATTCCCAGACCACAAACAAAAACAAAACAAAATAACCAATAAATAAGTAAATAAATAAAACCTAAAATATTTAATTAAGTGGTTGAAGAAACAAGTTTAGTCAAAGTGACCTAATCGGTGCTTTTAACTCTGGAAGGAAAGGAAAGGTGTAATTTATACAGAAAGAATTGCTTTGAATGGGTTTAGAAATGAGAATTTATGAGAAAAGATGAGTCAGTTTTTCCCATAAAACTGGGTTTTAAGCTATGCCATTTAACAATTACATAGCTGTATTTCTTCCTCTTCTTCCTTAAAATCAACAAATTGGGAAGCAGGCTCTCTGGGTCTGTGTGTGTATAGTGCTGGGGATGGAACACAAGACTTACTGAGCTATAGCCCCAGCCATATTTTTATTTCTATTTGAGATTATGTCTTGCTAAGTTGTTAAATGGCCCACAGCTGGAACTTTCGACCCTCTGGCCTCAGCCTCCCAGAGTGCTGGGTTTACAGGCTTGTACCACCACGACCTACAGGAATTAGGTTTAACAACCAGAATCAACCTTATTCTGACAAGGGTTGAGTCCTCCAAAGCTCAAGTGATCCTCACACCTTGGCATCTTATAAAGCTCAATCTGTAAGGCCCAGCCAAATGCAAATAATCCTCTGACTTCACAAATGTTAACTCTCTTTCTACATGGAGTTCAGTGAGGAATACAACTTTAAAATCTATCTTGCTACTTGACGAGTATTAACTTACCCAATTGAACGTAATTTGAAATTTCTTTGATCAATACTAAGTACTTTTACTTCCTAAAGAGAAAAGAAAAGTTTTATTTAAAAAAAATTCACATTAAACCATTTACTAAAACATGGCTTAAGTTATCATTTTCCTAGAAAATAGCATGCAATTTCTATAAAACAAAATTTACATGTTAATTAAAACAGAACATAAAAAAAATAAAAAACAGAACAAAAAGCTAAGGAAATAGGGTCTTTCTTACATATGCATGAAAAATATGCAGTGTAGCTGGATGCGATGGCACACACCTGTAATCCCAATACTAAGGAGACTAAGGCAAGATAATCTTAAATTATAAAGTTATATATCAAGTCCAAGGCACCTTGTACTACATAGCCAGGCTCTGTTTCTTTTTTGTTTGTCTTTATTCCCTGTGGATTTTATTTTAGAGAGAGAGAGATAAAAAAAAAAACTTCAAAACAAGATAACGAGAGGGTAACAATGCTTAATATATTGTGTCTTTTGTTATTTTCAAATTAGTTATCCAGAGTATAAGATATGGGCACTTAATTGTCCAGACAATAAATTTTTCTTGTCAATGAACTAAGAGAAATTAGTAGTATAACTAACTTACCTGCTCTCTGGACTTGCTCTGTTGTACTCATGAGTCAGTGTGACCAGAAGTACCAAGGTGGTCTGTCGATAAATATGGTACACACTGTGGTGCCTCACTCCACAAAACGGTGAAAACATGGAAATCAGCCAACACACTAAGTACACCTGCTCCTTCTATGGCAAGATAAAGATGAAGAGACCAGCTGTAGGGATCTGGCACTGTGGTTCCTGCATGAGAACAGTTGGGCTGGTGGTGTCTGAACCTACAATACTACTTGTGTGGCAACAGTCAAGTCAGCCATCAGGCTAGTATTAAAAGTATTGAAAGACCAGTAGAAGCCCTACTATTGAGACATTCCAAGCCTATAATAAATGGGTTAATTTATGAGAAAAAAAAAACTATCTTAACTATCAATATTTATATTTTTTTCCCCTTCCTTCTTTCCCCCTCTTCCTCATCCCAGTTTTTCTTTCCTTTTGAGCAGTTTCTCCCGATTTCACAATATCTATTTTACATTTTGGATCTTATTTACTCTTTCAGCTTCTCATACTAGGGAGACAATGTTTGCACATGTGCATCTGGTTATTTCACTTAAAGTTACATCCATTTACCTATAAGTCTTCAGTTTATCCTTCTTTATAACTGAATAGTATTCTACTGTATAAAAAGTCACTTTTTTATCCATTCTTTAGTTGATGGGCATTTAGGTTGTTTCCTTGATGTAGCTATTACAAATTGTGTGGCTATTAACATGGGTGCACATATAATGCTGTGGTATGATATTATTAATTCTTCTGGAAGATACTCGGAAGGGGAATGGCTGAGTCAAATGGGACCTCTGGTCCTAGTTTTTTGAGTAATCTCCATATTGGGAGCCTGACCAAGAGTCTCAATTGTCTGTCTTAAGAGTACAGTGAGAAAGATAAAAGACAAGAGACAAGTATAGTACTACATCAATAGCTGGGAAGTCAATGTCTCCAGATGGGTCCCTTTCCACTCCTCAAGCAGTCACTATTTATTAGGTGTATACAGTAAAAGGTGGGGCTAACAGGGATTACAATTGGCAGAAGACGCAGATTTAAGAAGGCCTAGATGATCTTATGTTAAAGCTCTTGTCCTGGAGTATAATCCCAAAATGACTCAAGAGGTCATAGATAATCATATGGTAAGAAGTGGATGGGAAATCTCAAATAGGAGGTATTGATAATCCCAAGCCTCCATTTTATCCCATAGAGAAGTATGCAAAATTAACCATTGTAAATTTGTGGTAACATCGCCACACTGATTTCCAAAGTGGTTGCACCAGTCTATAGTCCCACCAACAATGGAGAAGGGTTCATTTTCCCCCACAGCCGCTTCAGTGTTTGTTATTGCTTAATTTCTTGATTCCCTTTCCGATGGAAAGCTATTCTTTCCAGAGATGGAATCTTTGTTTTACTTTGCAGCTCTCAAATGACCAGTGATGTTAAACATTTCTTCATATATTTATTTGCTGCTTGTATTTCTTCATCTGAAGGATGTATTCATCTTAGACATCCATTTTTTATTGGGTCTTTATTTTGGGAGGTCTGACTTTTTTGAATTCTTTATATATTTTTGATAGTAATCCTTTGAGGAAGAGCTTGCAAACATTTATTCCCACATTGTGGGTTGTCTGTTCATTTTATTGGTGGTTTCTCTTGCTGTACAAAAACTTAGTAAGATGAGATCCCAGTTATTGGTTCTTTGTGATAGTTCCTGTGCAACTGGGGTTTTATTCATAAAGTTTTTGCCTACACCAATGTCTTCAAAAGTTTTACCTATTCTATCTTCCAGCAGATTTAATGTTTAATATTTAGATCTTTAATGCATCTCAATTTAGTTCAGTGCATGATGAAAGATATGGGGCCAATTTTAATCTCTGGCATGTGTAGAGTCAGTTTTTTCAGCACCAATTGTTAAAGGCTATCTTTGTTCCAGTGAATGTGATTGGCACCTTTGTCAAAGATAAGGTGGCTTAATTTGACTGGAGTTGTTTCTGCATTTTCTAATCTATTCCACTGATCTTTAGGTCTATTTTTTTTCCCAATACCATGCTGTTTTTATAACAGTAGTTTCATCATATAATTTCAAGTCAGGGATTGTGATGCCCCCTGCCTTGTCTTTGTGGCACAGAACTGCCTTTGCTTCTGGTTCCAAATTCATTTTAAAATTATTTTCTCTTATTCTGTGAGATATACTATTGGAAATTTTATTGGAATTTCATTAAATTTGTGTAACAGTTTTGGAAGTATGGACATTTTCACTATATGTAGGCTTCCTACCCAAGAGTAAATGGTATCTTGATTTTCTGATATCCTCTTCAATCTCCTTTTTCAGAGTATTGTAGTTTCCAGTGTAGTGGTCTTTTGCATTAGATTCATTAGATTGATTCCTATGTATTTCTTTTTTTTTCTTTTTTTGGATGTTATTGTGAAAGGTGTTTCCCTAATTTCTCTCTCAGTGAATTTTTAAAATTTGTGTATAGGAAGGCTATTGATTTGAGTATTGACTTTGTATCCAGCTACATTACTGAATTTGCTTATTAAATCTAGTCTTTTAGTGGAGTTTTCGGGTCTTCTACGTAGAGTATCATGTTGTCCACAAATAACTTACTTCTTGTCTAATTTTTCTAGGACTATGTTTAATAAGAGTAGAGACAATGGACATCCCCATCTTGTGTTTTTTTTTTTTTTTTGTTCCAGGGATCAAACTCACAACCTAGAGCTTGCCAGGCAGGAGCTTACACCACTGAGCTAAATCCCCGGCATGTTTCTGATTTTAGAGAAAAAGCTTTCAGTTTTTGTCCATTGAGTATGATATTGGCTGTTAGTTGGTCATAGATGGCTTTTATCAGATTGACATGAAGACCATCTATTCCAATTTTCCATAGGGCTTTTACCATGAATGTGTGCTGGACTTTGTCAAAAGCCTTTCTGCATCTATTGAGATGATCCTATGACTTTTGTCCTTGGCTCTGTTAATATGGTATTACATTTATGGCTTTATGTATATTGAACCATCCCTGCATCCCTGAGATGAATCCCACTTGGTAATGGTATATAATCTTCCTGATGATTTGCTGTATTCTGTTTGCCACTATCTTATTGAGGATTTCTACACCTATGTTCATTAGGGAAATCGGCCTGTAATTCTCTTTCTGAGTTGGGTCCTTCTCTGGCTTTGGTATCAGGGTAACACTTGCTTCCAGGAATGAAGTTGGGAGTATTATTTTCCTTTCAACCTCATTAAAGAGTTTGAGAAGTAGTGGTGTTAGATCTTCTTTAATTTTTTTACTTTCTTTCTTTAATTGAAATTTTATTTAAATAAAGAAAAGAAAAAATAGAAAAAAAGAAAATAAAAGGTAGAATAATACAGAATTTAAAAAAAATTATCATAAAATTACTAGTTGATACATTACATATTGTCATCTTAAAAATAGTTGTTAAGGGGCTGGGGATTTAGCTCAGCTGCGTAAGCGCCTGCCTTGCAAACACATGGTCATGAGTTCGATCCCCAGTACTGGTTAAAAAAAAAAGAAAAAGAAAAAAATAGTTGTTAAAGTTACAAAATCACGGCATTTTGAGTGGCTAGACACTCAAACATTGACAGTGCAAACCCTTCTGTTCAATGATCTAACAGAAATTTAGTAACATGGTCACCTATCTTACACAGTATATATACTGTTAAAAATATGGAACGTTTCACGAATTTGAGTGTCATCTTTGCACAGGGGCCATGCTAATCTCTGTATTGTTCCAATTTTAGTATATGTACTCCCAAAGCGAGCACCTCCCTGAATTTTTTGTAGAAGTCAGCAGTGAATTCATTAGGTTCTGGGATTTTCTTTGTTGGTAGGTTTTTAATTAAATCTTCAATTTCGTTGATATTGGTTTATTTAGGATTTTTATACCTTCTTGATTCAGCTTTGGTAATTCGTATATATTTAGGAATCTGTCCATTTCTTTTACAATTTCCATCTTATTAGAATATGTTTTCAAAGTAGGTATAGATGATCTTCTGGATTTCCACAGGGTCCGTGGTGATTTCACCCTTTTCAATCCTTACTGCGTGGAAAGGATCTTTTCTTTCCTTTTTTGATAAGGCTGGATGAGGGTTTGTTGATTTTATTTAATCTTTCAAAGAATCAACTCGATTCACTGGTTCTTTGTATTTTTTTCTTAGTCTCGAACATGTTAATTTCTGTTCTGCTCTTTATAATTTCCTCCCTCATAGGAGCTTTTGGCTTAGCCTGCTCTTCTTTTTCTAGAGTTTGAGGTTCACCATTAAATTGTTTATGTGTGCTTGCTCTGTTTTCCTGATAGGGGTATTCACTGCTATAAATTTCCCTCTTAGGACTGCTTTCATTGTTTCCCATGAGTTCTGGTATGTTGTATGATCATTATCATTTAATTGTAGAAACTAATTTCTTCTTTAATTTCATCTGTGACCCACTGGCCATTCAGGAGGGTGCTATTTAATTTCCATGTGTTTATGAAGTTCTTGTGGTCTGTCATAGATTTCCAGTTTCACTGTACTGTGATCTGACGGTATGCACAGTGCAATGTACAGAACATGCTTAAGTAAATGCCAAGGTATATCAACTCCCTTGCATTTACTTAAGCATATTCTATGAGCTATTATGTGCTCTATTTTGGAGTATGTCCCATGTAACAGCTGAGAATTTGTAGTCTGATGTTGTTTGGTGGAACACCCTGTAGACATCTACTAAGTCCATCTATTCAAATGTTTGGTTCAGTTCTAATATTTCATTGTCTTTTGTCTAGTTGTGTTATTGGAGTACTGAGGTCACCCAATACAATTGTATTAGGGCTTGATTTTTTGTGTCCTTTAATACTTGTTTTATACAGCTGGGTTCACTGGTATTAGTTGCATATGTATTTATGGTTGTTATCTCTTCGTCTAGGATTGTTCCCTTTACAAGGATACAGTGACCCTCTTTGTCTCTCTTACTCAGTCTTGGCTTGAAATTCACTTTGCAAATAAAATAGCTACCCTTGCTTTTTTTCTCAATTTCTGTCCCATGCAGTATAGTTTTTCATTCTTTGACTTTGTATGTGAATTCCTTTTTGAATTAATGTTTCTTATATGTAACATATTGCTGGATACTGCTTCTTGATCCATTCTGCCAGTCTGTGTCTTTTGATTGGTGAATTGAGACCATTAACATTGATGGTTATAACTGATATGTACTGATTTATCCTTGTCATGTTATTTTCCTGTTGTTGGCTCCCCACTTTTTTCTCCTCCATTTTAACTGTTTGTGTAGTCTGGTGGATTCCTTCTGTTGGGGATCATACAGTTGTAGTCCTTATCTCTTTCTTTTTTTTATTTTTCCTTATCTCTTTCTAGAATGTCCTTCGAAACATTTTGCAGCGCTCATTTGATGGTCGTAAATTTTCCCAGATGTTCTTTGTCAAGGAAATATCTTTTTTAAAAAAAAATTTATAAAATGTCACCATTTTCTTTTGTCACTGTAAAGAGGTTTATCTCACCAGATTCTAACAAAATTACTACAGCTTATTCCAAAAGAAAAGAGAAAATGAAAAGTTCGGGTTTCCTTGAAGAGGGCTGAGCTGCCCTGTGGACTATGCCAGATCCTCTTTCTTACTGCATGCTTTCCTGTCCTGCCTGGGGGCCACTGGCTTCCTGTCTAAACTGTCAGCAGCCGCTCAGTCTCTTTTGTGTCCCTTTATCATCAGTGAGGACGCATCTGCCCACTTCAGGACAGAGGACAGGACACATGATGGTGAATGGCATGTTTGTCACCAGAAGTTGCTGAACACTCATGAAGGGAGCCCAGAGGCATGATTTCCAGGGCTAGGGAAGGAGATTGGCCCTTATCATCCTGGAAACAAAGCCTTAGCCTCTGCAGTGGCCTTGGCTTCTTAGGCCTGGCTTCGAGGACAGGCAGACAGTTGTACCTCACTGGTATGACCTCACCTCATGGAGGAGAGAAAGCTTCCAGCATGGGTACTGGTTAAGGAGGGGGCAGGTGGGCAAGATGTGGCCAGCCACAGGTACAACTGGACACATAGTATCCTAACTATCCTCTTCTGTTAAGGTTTATATGATAGCATTTTTAAGCAAATATGTTTAATTTTCTAAAATCTCTTGTATTATAATTTTCTTTTGAGAAATCTTATTTCTCCATCAGTTTTGACAGTTTTTCAGGTTACACAAATCTGGGTTGAAGTTTTTTTCCTTTAGAATGTAAAATACTTCTCTGCAAGCTTTCCTTGACTTTAGGGTTTGTGCTGAGAAATCAGCTGTGATTCCGATGGGCTTTCCTTTACAGGCGATTTGTTTCTTTTCCCTAAAAGCTTTAAACATTTTATTTTTGTGTTGAATTTTTGGAATCTTGATTATATGACTGGTTGTAGACTTTTTTTAAATCATGGATACTTGGGGCTGGGGATTTAGCTCAGTGGCTTAAGCGCCTGCCCTGCAAGCTTGAGGTTGTGAGTTCAATCCCCGGTACCACCAAAAAAAAAAAAAAAAAAAAATCATGGATACTTGGAGTTCTATATGTCTCACTTATCTGTATGTCAATTTTTTTCCCTACCGATGTCTGTGAAGTCATATATATATATATATATATAAAATCTGTACCATTCCTTTTTCATTGACTCCAATCAATTTGTTATTTTTCTTTACATTGTCTAGCAGGTGCTGGACTGATTTCCCATGGTCCCTTGCTATTTTAAAGAAATCTTTCTTTTTATGATTGCTAACTGCAAGCCTGTCATCTGTGTCTAAGGTCCTGTCCTCACATTGGCTTAATCTGCTGCAGATACTTTCAGTGGATTTCTAGTCTCCTGGATATCAGCTTGAGTCTGCCTACTGGATTCCACTTCTTTCCTAAACTGAATGTTCATGGCTTCCATAATTTTCTTAGGGTCCTCTTATTTTTTTTTTTTTTTTGTATCTGCTCTAGAGTCACTAAACATGGTTCTCATTACCACCTCTGCAGTTATGAAAAATTATTTCCGACTTAGTTTTTTTCTAGAGCTTCATTCAATTGCTTCATTGTTATAACTTCAGAGAGGCCAGGTAGGTAGCTTTTGGATTGTCTCACCTTACTGCCCCCTCAGTTTGCCTTTGGTGAACTGTATATCTGGAATTGCATCTTGTTGAAGTGTCTTCTAATTTTCTTTTGTTTTTTTTAGTTTAACTCCTGGGGTGATGCATATAAGTTGACTATGGTGGGTTGCTTTATTTCTAGTATTTAGAACTCTTAGGAAATGACTACTTCACCAAGGTATCTTCCAAGTGTAACTGCTTTTTGGGTTCTGAGTCTGTAAGATCCTATGTCTTCACTTTGTTAGGGATGAGAAGTTGCTGCCTGTTTGGCCCAGCCCCTGCTTCTTTGGCACTGTGCCACAGTACTCCCCATGACCCTTAATCAATCTTAGTCTTGGAATACTAGGAAAAATAGCTCCTTAGAATAATTATGTCACTTTTAGCTAAAGTTGTACCATCAACAATAACAGTAGCGGGGCTGGGGATTTAGCTCAGTGATGTTAGCACCTGCCTAGTAAGTGCAATGTCACGAGTTCAATCCTTGGTACCAAAACAACAATACCACCACAAAACAGTAACAGTAACATCAATCACAGTGTAGAAAACGACAAGCTGAGGTAACCATTAATTTGCCAACTATAACTATGTGATCTAGATCTGTGGTTACATAACAAAATTTAAAACTGATCAGAAAATTATATGCAGTATATAAGTCCTTAATATGTCAATTTTACCTTCGGGGGTTAAAATTTAAAAGGAGCTAGGGAAAAAATAGAGAAGTAGAAGAGGAGGAAGTGATTAGAAGTAAGGTTGGAGGACCAAGGGAATCATGCTAGCTTTGGGAAACTGGTATAGAAGACTGACGAGAAAGAAAGATGGAAGAGATTAAAAAAAAAAAAACAGAACAACCACGAAGAGGCTATAAACCACATTCATTCTCATAAAAAGATCAAATAATGGAAGAGAAAAAACCTACAACAAGCAAGAGAGAAAAAAGTCTACTTCTAGACAACATGCAGAGACAGGATCCCCATCTGTGTTGATATATCCCAGGAAGCCAGCAGTAAGTTGCTTTTTGGCAGGATAGTGGATAATCTCAGGGAGCCTGCACCTTCTAGCCAAGACTAGACTGATTTGGTCTGCAACCCTCAATGCATCTTACATGGGCCTGTGCCTAGCTGGGAGCCGCTAGGTGGAGCTAGCAGCCACTCTGAGTTCTGAGCCCAGTCAGTCCCTCTTGAAGATGCCTCCTAGCAAGCGCTCTCTCCCATATGGGAGGGACGACTGAGCCCTTAGCACTCATCACCAGCTAATGCAGCCCTTCACATCCACTGTTCCACTCCAGTGCTGTGTGTCTCCATGGAGGCTTCTGGGGGCACAAGCAGTCACCATATGTTTGCAGGTCTGAAATGCTACTCTCATGCAGTGAGTTCTGTCTCAGAGAGAAGGCTCTGCTGGCTACGTCCTTCTTTTTCATTGAAGTTCTCTCTTCACTCTCTCTGTGGGCTTCAATTCATGCTTCAGGTCCTTCTTAGGTCCAGGGGCCCCACTTCTCTCCTTCTTAAGAGTCTTCCTCATGTTGCTATTTTCCACTGTCTGGACAGCAACACTCAGAGAGGCTCTTTCTCTGCTGTTTACTACTCCATCACCTTGGTGAAGTCTTTCTGTTTGTTTGTTTTTTGAGGCAGGACCCTGCTGTATATTCTAGCCATATCTTGAATTCTCTATGGAGTCCAGGCTAGCTTCATCTCACAGTGCTTTTCTTCTCTCCCGCTCCTGAGTGCTGGGATTACAATTGTGCAGCACCATGCCCAGCTGCCTTCAGATTATTTTTTTCCTTCAGCTTATTTTTATATGATACTTCAAGCACATGAGCTCTGTTGGATTAGTGACTCAGCAGTCTCCATAGTACATCTGGTAAAAGACTAGAGGAATAAAGGAAGCAGGGAAGGTCAGATGTGTTAGACAATAATGTTGGGAAGATATGGTGTTCTCTCTAGAGACTGACAGTAGCAAGCACTCTCCATCTGACTCTTCCTTTTCTTGCATTAAGAAAAACTGAAAGTAGAATTGTTGAACTTAGGCCAAAGTGACAGACCTGCCAAACTTCAAATGAAATTGAAGGATGAATATAAACATGGCTCAAACACGGAAAGACATAATGTGTGGATGAAGCAGGAGATTGTAAGATGAATGTTTGTAATCCCAGGGAAGGCTGGAGCAAGAGGATTACAAATTGAAGTTCTGCTTAAGCAACTCTGCAGTACCCTGTTTCAAAATGAAAAATATAAAGAGCTCAAATGTAACTCAGTAGCACAGCACCTGAGGGTTTGACACCCAGTAACACACACACAAAACAAACAAAAAGTAGACAAAGACTGTTGATACATTTCCAGATACCCTCCATTCTTTTGAGACAGGGTTTCACTATGTAGCTCAGGCTGGACTCCAGATTGTGATCCTCCTGCTTCAGCCTCCTAAGTACTTCAATATAGGGCATGTGCCACCATACCCACCTCACAAGTTCCTTCCTAATCAGTGACAAGGTGAGTGATCTACGTACAAAATGCATACACACAGGCAATCTCAGGTTAACCAAGAAGTGCCGACAATTTATGCAAATCATTATCATACTACATATCCATATGGATTGATTTGCCATTATACATTTTATTTTAAATCATTTGTTCAACTTTTTTTTTCAATGGAGGTTAAGAGTAGAAAAATTTATTGGCGAATAGGAATAGCTCCTGAAGACAGGAGGAATGCCAAATGGGTTGCCCTCAACTTTAAAATATGAATTAAGGGCCCATTTGCTCAGTAAAAAAGAAAAACTGTTGCTTACCCGGGGTATGAAGAATTCATCAGCACTGAACTTATAAAGCCATTCATCCAAAAAGTGAAACAGAAGAGACTGCAAGTCATCTCCTACACAGGATTAAAAAGGGCCATAACAGTATAATGCTTAATAACCCTGGTTTCTAAAACCATGTTTCAATTTAAAAATGCAATTAATTTCTTTCTTTTTTTTTTCTTTTTGGTACTGGGGATTGAACTCACGACCTCATGCTTGCCAGGTAAGCACTTAAACCACTGAGCTAAATCCCCAGCCCGAATGCAATTAATTTCTTAGGCTAGTTGAAAGAAGGAAAAATAAGTCCCTAATCAATTTTGTTCTTATTGTAGAAATACACTCAAGATGCAAAGCACTGAACATCTATATAATGACTTTTTCCTTGTGAATGAATTGGTTACCTTGGGCTTCTACTTCTACTGTCTGGAGAGGCTCCACAGTCCCAGTGTCTGTCATGTAAGCAAACATGGCCATGGCACACTGCTCAAACGCTTCCTCCAGAGTCTCCCCCCATGCGTGTAACCTGAAGAAATATACGTATGTTTTGTGTAGCATAATCCATAGCAAGAGAGAAAACATAATAGGAAAGTCCAAATAAAATCACCTTGATAAATACAAAACTAAAGACATTCTTTTTCTTTTTATAGTAGTGAGGATTGAATTCAGGGCCTTCACAATGAGCTACATTCCCTCCCCTCTTCAAATTATTTTACTAGACAGAGGGTCTTGCTAGACTACCCAGGCTAGCCTCCAACTTTTGATCCTCCTGCCTCAGTCTCCCAGAGTACTGGGATTGCAGGCATGTACAACCATGCTTGGCTGAAAACTAAAAGGTTTTAAATCATCATTTTCATGTTCAAAACAAAAGAATCACAATGCAAGTAGAAAAATCAAAAATTAAAACTAGGGACACCCAGATTAAAATATTCAGCCTTTCTATTTAACAACAGCCTCAAAAGAATAAAGTCCAGCTATACTCACTGGACATCTGCTGTGTGATCCAAATCTGAAGGAGAGAGGGAAAAACATATATTATTAAACTTGATTCTCAAAAACACAGGAAAATAACGAGTTCATTATTTAGAACATCATCCTTAAAGAATAAGAAAATATGAGGCCACCCAGACCTTTTGCTGTCTACTTACTGCACAAAGTTAACTGCTGCTAGGGGTTGGCTTCTTTTGTTGTTTTGGGGTATTCTGGTTTTTAATTTTTTTGAGACAGGGTCTCATTATGTAGCTCATGCTAGCCTCAAATTTACTATGGAGCTTAGGAGACCTAGAACTTGTGGTCCAGCTACCTCAGCCTGCACTTGCTGGGACTTCAGGCATGAGCCACTACACCTGGATGATCACTATTTTTTCTTACTGCAAAGGTTTGCATTTAATTGAATGACAATTTCTGGAAGGCAGCGAGGCCTGGGCCTTTTAAGTGTTGTAAAAAGTATCTAAACTAAACATCACTACACACACCTATAGTCCCAACTATGAGGAGACTGCTCAGAGAAGATCACTTGAGTCCAGGAACACAAGCCAGTCTGAAGAACACAGAGGACCCTATTATTTTTTATTTGTTTTTTAATGTACTAGTGATTAAACCAGGGGCTTCACACAAAGATACGTTCTTAGCCCTTATTTTAATTTTTGATTCTGAGTTAGGATCTTGCTAAGTCACAAAGTTACCCAGGCTGTCCTCAAACTTCTGATTCTCCTGCCTCAGCCGCCTACAGTGCTCAGACTACAGGAACACAAACTAGTTTTAGAAAATAAACTCCACAATAAATATTTAGCATTTTCCTAATCTCATAAGGAGACAAAATATCACAATATCTACTATATTATGCTCCATTGGATTTGTTACTTCAGCACTTTCAGAGCCTATTCTTCACTTTTATGGTGACTTCCATCAATTCTTTCCATTTAGCATCATAGGAGTATTAGAGTCAGAAGCAATTCTTTGAGATTTAACATAGTTCCTAATACACAAAAAGGAACTTGAGATACAGAGAGTGTGGTTTTTTTCATACTACACTGTTGTTTATAGGTAAAGCTGGAAACTGGAATACAGGTTTTCTTGACTCCCATGTTAGTGCATTTGGCACCATAGCATATTGTCTGGTGCTACTCAAAGTGAAAACCAATATATATATATATTGGTACCAGGGATCGAACTCACGACCTCACGCTTGTCAGGCAGGTGCTTATGCAGCTGAGCTAAATCCCCAGCCCTAGAAATATTATTGAGGACTTAGAAAATTTCAGGGCCTCAATGACCAACCAAGATGATAAACTAAAGAAAATGACAATTTTATTTTTTTTGAGACAGGGTCTGGCCATGTACTTCAGACCAGCCTGAACTTCATAGTGAAACTTATCTTGAAAACAAAAAAAAAAACAAACCAAATTCAGTATCTATCACATCAACAAGAGATAAACCAGTATAAGTATACAGTGGAAGATTCCTCAGCAATTAAAAAAAAAGCATGAACTACTCTACATGCATTAACATGAACCTCAAATCTCATGCTGAGTGAGAACTACAGAACTCTTAGTATGAAATTTCATCTAAACTCCAGCACTCAACCAAACTAACATGGTTTCTAACAGCATAAGGCTGCATCTCTAGGATGGCTCAGAGATGCAGATAGTGAGGCCTCAGCAGAAGCAGAATTCACTGCTCCAGATGTTCAACATCTGACCTCCCTTACTTAAACAAGTTCTAAAAAGGGCTAACAATTTCGAATACAGTGTATATCTCTTACAATTCAGAAATATCTTTCATCAAGGACTTGAGAGACATTCCGCTGAAATGCAATCACCTCCCAGTCTTTGTGAGAAGACAGAATGTTATCTTCCATAACTGGAGCTGGCAGACCTAACTGGCCTCATTGCATTTATACTGAAAACTTTTCACTCTGTCACTTCTCAGACTCTTCCAAGCCCTCACCCTTGCCCCTGCCTCATTCTCCTTGTAAAATACCCAGTCATCACTGGAGCTCCATCAATGGAGCTCAGCTCTTTCTCCTGACAGTAGTTATTGAAAAAAAAAAAAATCTGACCTGATTTAACTAGTGTCCAGTTGTATTACCTTTAACATAGATGAAGGCAGAAATAAAGGAACCTACATGTGTGACTGTATTTGTATGTTTCCATTTCCTGCTATAGTTTTAAAACTATAGTTTCCTCCTGGCCCTTTCCAGGCGCTAACTGGAAAGGGGCAAGAGGAAACATTCTCGGGTGACAGAAGTGTCCTATAGCCAGGGATTTAGCCGGTACCAAAAAAAAAAAAAA
>PVJX010037367.1:0-16994 GCA_004027295.1 Dolichotis patagonum
TCTGGCTCTTTCCTTCTCTGTTTAGTGTCACCATGGGTTAAGGTGTGTCCTATGCTGTGTTCCTCTTCTGTCCTATTTCTGCTTTTGAATCAATCATGAACTGAAACTATTAACCAAAACACAAGTCTCCTTTTGTAAATGGCAATGTCCAATATTCTGTCCCCATGTCAGGAAAGTATCTAAGACATGTCCCTCTTTATTTTGATACATAGAACTGATTTGTGGATGCATTAATAATTTATATGTAAACTAGGCATTCATAATTTATATAAAAGCTAGGTGGTAAGAAAGCTATCATTTCAACTACTTGGGAAGCTGAGGCAGGATCATCTCAAATTTCAGCCCAGTGTAAATTACTCACAAAAACCTTGTCTCAAAATAAAATACAAAAGAAAATAAAATTGTATGTGTAGCTCAGTGGTGAAACACCCTACTGTCTCAAAACAAACACAGTATGTAGAAATATCATAAGCCTTTTTTATTTTAAAAACAAACCCCCCAAAATGATAAAAACAGCACAGAATTTCAAAATTAAATATAGGAAATTAATGTTAATTATATATTGCATATTTTCTTCAAAAGAGTTGTTCAGATTACAAGATTTAGACAGGAAAAATTGATCAGTCAAATAATAAAAACACAAACTGTTCTTTTTGTGAACAGAGATTAGTACTATAGTTATCTGTCTTATATTTAGTGACACATACAATATTATTTCATGCAACTGAGATCTTATTAAAAATGTGATGTTTCCCTAGGATAGGGAAAAGAAGGAAAATGTCATGAACTTTTTAGTAGATCTCAATTACACAAAATCATATTGTGTGTGTCACTAAATGTCAACACTATTATTTTATTTTTCAAAACAAAGTCATATTTGAGTTGGGGAAATTCTTATATGGAAATCATATATGAAATATTTAAATATGTACTTTGCTTTTTAGGAGGTTATATTTTATCTACTTTTTAACTAGTATACATGCATAAACTCACTACCTTTGTTGCTAATAAAGTTCAATTTTATTTTTAAAATTTAGGGCACAATCAATTCATACATAGTAATATTTATCCCTTTATAGTTTATATTTCTGAGTATTGATATATGATTGGTACCATAATGGAAAGATTCAACAGTTCCATAAATCTTACAATTCCGTTTGCCATTGTCACAGTACTGAATGCCAGCCCTGGAAATATTTGAGCCCTATAATTTTACCACTGAAAAATGTCATAAAAATAAAATAATAGAGTAGGAATGTTTATATCTCTCATAAAAATTCATATTATTATAGAAAACAGCTTTTAAAAAAATTTCAGGATTGAGTGGAGGTGTTGATAAATAAAATTCTTTATACACACAGTGGAATACTACTCAACCATAAAGAAGAATAAATTTGACTCATTTATTAGATTTTACTTGTAGAAGCATGCCAATGTTTAGTTATGATATTTTTATTAATCACATCTTTTATGGTTTAATTTTTACATTTAAAATAAGTTGTTTAAGTGTACATATTTCACAGATTAATAGATGTTACTATTTTGAGCTAAGTATATATTGAGTAGATGGACTTTGTTTTATATTCTATTTCATTGAGTAATTTATGAGTTGTTTTCACTTGGGGTAATTGTAAATAAAAACTATAAATATTTTGATATCAGTATTAGAAAAAAATAAATTATACTTTGAGTAAATTCCTATAAGTACAATTTATGATTTTTAGCTCTTTTTTTAATTTATAACACAAACTGTTCTACAGGTGTGTGTGTACCAATTTTCATTGTGTAATGAACCCCACTGACCCTCCACACATGTTTTTACCTATTTTGGCTTTAGGATATATAGTATGATGTGTCATAATAATAATTATTTATTTATTTATTTATTTGGTCCTGGGAATTGAACTCATGACCTCACATTTGCCAGACTGGTGCTTATGCCACTGAGCTAAATCCCCAGCCCCAATAATTTTTATTTCCATAATGAATAAAGGTAATGAAAATATTTGATTGTTTATTTATAATATGTGTACCTTATTTTCTGAATAATATCTTCCAATATTTTTTATTTTCTTATTATTGTTTTAGTTGTTTCTTTTGTATCTGGAAAAAGATACTTTATCAAATACATAACATGCAAAATTGAATCAGACTGACTTGTATTTTTATTCTCTTTAAAATATTTTTACAGAGAAAGTAAGTTTATTTGTAATTATTAATTTATTTTAAAATATTTATTCTATTACAGAATAAGCCATATTTGTTTTGTATCAGAAAACTTATTGCCAATGAGAGATTATACAAATTTTCTTTTATGTATTCTACTAAAAGATCTAAATTTTTGTCTTATGATCATGTTTGCTCTAATTAGAAATAAATTTTTTATGTATTTTTAAGGTGTGAAGCATGTATTTTGTTCATTATGCTATTTATGGACATCATTATGCTATTTATGGACATAATTTTTCCAGGAGTATTTGTTTAAAAAGTTATCTTCTTTTATAGAATTGTCTTTAAACTTTGTTAAATATAGATTAGCTGCATTTTTACAGACATTTTTACAAATTTCCCATATTCTTCTCTTCCACTAATCTATGGACATGTCTTATTTGCTAATATTATGTTGTTAATTACCTTAACTTTATAGTTAACCTTTAAATTTTGAAGTGTTATTTCTTCCCTGTTCTGTATTAGGATTTCTTTAACTATTCTAGTGTATCATTTGAACCTCCCTTGTCTTTTATTTTCAAAAATGTAATGAATTTTTAAATTATCTGGAATGATTTATTTTGTCATGTGGGCATTCATGACACTCTAACCTTGTTCATTAACAGTGAATGTAAAAATTCTTTAATTTTACTTTATTACCATGTAATTATACAGAATGTTTTGCCTATGTTATTTTCTGTGTAGCTCTGACAGTTTTCAGAAATGTTTACATAAGCAAAACTAAAAGTTAAGTTTCTTTCCCAGTTTTAAGTAGGAATTATACATCAAGTATGTATCCTTCCCCAAACAATGGGGTTCCTGATACTTGTGTCACTGATAGTTAAATTTCATAAGTTGATTAATAAAAGCTATTTAAATTCTTCTTAAATTGATTTTTCTTCTCATTTTCAATACTGTCTGCAGTGTGGTGGCAAACATTAAAAAATCCCATTTTTGTAGCTGCAGACACTAAAGCATTTTAGGATTAAAACAACCAGCAAAAGATCACACCAAGTTAAAAGAAAGAGGTTAAAAAATGTCCTTGCTTCTTCATTAATGTGACATAAGAACTGAAAATTCACATTGTGGAATGTGATCATTAGTTACGCTGGTTTGCTAAGCGAAACCATATGTCTTCAGAGTACAGTGTTAAAAGAGTGACCTTGAAAATGCCAAGAGTTCTGTTATGTTACAATTTGAAAAATCACGTAATGCTATCTTTTCCTATTGTTCCAGTAGTTTATATTGCTGCTTTACAGACTGAAACAGAGTTTCATAGTAAATGAAAGTTAAAAAGATAATAGAAAATTAAAGAGATTTTTCAAACTGCTTTTGGTGAATTTCTGAAAGTAGTGCAGAAAGACATAAGATAGGTAATACAAATTCATCCACATATAATTTAAAACAAATTCATTTTCTACTGTTCTGAGGACCTCAGTATATCTTTCAGCACTTAACATCTTTTCTTATTGGTTATCTTTCTATATCTAAAAAAAAGTGGATTAATTTTTGTCCATAGCTCTAAATTCTAAAAAAATATTAGGCATTAATATTCATTCCATAGATAACTGCCTTTTAGGAAATAAATAATAAATTATGTTTTCTTTAATTTCACTTTTTTTTGTTTTGAGGTTTCAAATTGTTTACTTGTACTGATATGTTAAACATAAGCTAGCTTACAAATTAATGGGATAACGTATACATTGCATGTATTTATATACACTGTGTAATGCTTACTGTTAAACATACCTATCTTCTCAAACATTTATCTTTTTTTAAATTGAAAATTTTTAAAATAATTTCTTGTAGATCTTTTAAATTTAAAATTCTCCTTTCTGTGCAATCTCAAACTTGAATATTTTGCTTCTATTTACTTGGGACTTAGGAGAAAAGATAAACATTTTCCTATTTTTCCCCTCTTTTCATGTATGTTGTATGAATTCCTGAAACTAAGACCTTAAACTATTTTGCTTAGAATTTCAATGTTTTATTTAAAATTAATTTCACTATAGATAGATTACATTGGAATTTTTTTTGTAGTTGCACATGCAAAACTAACATGTTTATTTTGACCCTTTAATATTTATCATAAAGATGTAACTGGTGTGAATGATAACAATATGTAAATGGTATAACAGAAGTTTAATAGTTTGCAAATTTCTGTCTGTTTTGCAGATAACTTTTACTGATACAATGCAAAATACATTGAACACTACATTGAACACATTGTAATAATTTATAAATATTGATAATACTGGTTTTTTAAAAAGCCTCCAAGAACTCATTAAAAGAATTGTTGCCCAGTGCGAGCTTCTTCAAATAATAACACATATTCACTGTGCATGTCTTTTGAGAATGTAAACCTATTTGATTGGGTTGAATATAAAAATTTCCCCAATATTTGCAGAGATAAAATAGAGTGTTCTAAATGAGCTATAAAACAATAACACAGAGGTAAAACCTAAACAAAAAAATAACGTTCTCAAATGAATCCCCATTATGGAAATGTGATTACATCTTCCTTCTCTGGGATGCCAGTCAAGAATGTGAAGAACTCTCCCTGGAGTACGTATGACAGTAAAGGTGAATTCAATCTGAAACAACACTACTGCAGATAAATTATACTGTGCAGATGGACCAGAGATTAGCTATAAAAAAATGAGTAGGAAAGAAAAAGTGAGTAGGAAAATGAGAAAGCTGTCATGAATTTGTAGATAAAGGTTTATCACACAGTCTAAGAGATTAAGTTTATTGATGGTACAGAATAAAAGTGGAATACTTGCAAGTCTTTACCCAAGAAATCCATTCCTATTACAACTATCATGTTGCTTAAAGTGGCCAACTAAAATAACAAAAAGAAATTCAAAATCTTTATGTATCATACAGAAAATAAGTTCTATCCCGGGTCTCTGTATTTTACCTGTTTACCGTGTTCTGTCTGGCATATCCTTCATAGGTCTTGTCATAACTTGGCCCCACGTGAGTTGATGGTCAACCAGTCACCCTGTGGCCTTTTCTATAGAAAGCTATGTCAGGCCTCTGTGTATTTCTCAAATGTTAGTGCGTTTGTAAGGAGCCCTCCTCCAAGTAATCACCACGCACATAGCATTTAGTTTAGTCTATTGACTATTCTGTCTAGTATCACTATCAAAATAAATACTGTCTGTTTCTGGTTGTACAATGACTGGTGTCTATTTCGCACTGAGACCATGGCTTGATTCATTTGTATACCAGGCACTTGCTGGTACCAGCTGCTGACCCACCTAGTAAAAGTGTCTCCTGGCTTCTTGGGTGGATGGGACATTAAATAGTGCAGCATTGTCAGTATATTCCACCAGCCCAAGCACCTTCTGTAACTGGCAGAAAGGAAACTGTGCTCTGCACTGTAACTCTAAATATTCTATCTGGCCAGCATCAATGTTTGAACCACCTCTTCCTTGAGGACAGATATCTATAAATGTAGCCAAGTGGCCACTGGATAGGTAACTTGTACCTTCATGGTACAAGTGACTCGGTCACAGGCTTATAAAGTTGCATAAAGAGTTGCTAGCTGTTTCTCTGTAAGAAATAGTGTACTTCCTCCCATATTTATGACTAAAATTCCAAAGGCAGTGCGGCCATTCTACATACTGCCAACCTACCAAACCAAAGCCCATGGTATTTATATGAACATCCACTTCATAGGGGAACCCAGGATTGGCCACCTGCAGGGCTTGTGTCTGCTATGCAACCTGCTTTGCTGCCTTGGACACCTACTGCTCATCATCTGTACAATCTACCTGCTCAGACCTTGTGAGGTTTTTCTGCCCTGTCTTAGGCTACTCTCTTTTTACTGAGGCTGTTCAAGAGTTTTCGTATTTGGACTGACTGGGGAATAAAAGTTCTTCAAAACTCAAAGAGCCTTGGGAAAGTGTATAACTGTTTCACTCTGGAAGGGGAAAGATCTTTCTACATTTTATCAGTTACAGCTGTGGTATGGCTTCTGCCTAATCAAAGATACAACTTTCAAAAGCTGATCAGAAAGTACACGTCCTTGAGCCTTGGTGTCCCTCAGTGCCCATCTGCATATTGCTAGCCATTGCCACAACCACTTCCATCCTACTCCAGACCTGCAGGAGGATCAGAGATTAAGATAATATTATTGATGCAATGAAATAATGACATGACCCACAGAACTGGCCATGTAGCTGAGTCTTTTCCCTGGGCTATAGAAAATAGGGCTGTGCAAGTCACTCCATGGCAACACAGTGAATAACCGTTACCTTTCTTTACTATGCTGAGGCAACTTCTTATTGTAATCTCAGCTTCTGGAGGATGTCCATTCCCAGAATGTGCTCAGCTACTGAGGACACGAGCAGAGAACAGGTTTGAGGAGGCAGACAACCTATAACCAGAGTCACAATTACTGGTTTCACTGTGATGGCACATCCTTTGTAGCCAACTACATAGGCCAGCTTTCCCGTGGATTTGTCATGATTGCCATAAATCAAGCTATAGTCTGTATCCATGTCCACTAACATGAGCATGCAATATACATTTGTAGGGGACCAACAAACAGAAAATTCAACATGAGACCTCCGTTTCCTCAGTGTTCCCCCTAACCAGGCATCTTGGCCAATATTAAATGCTTGCATGGCATCATCTGCAGGGGCCGTGAAATCCTACCAGTTTCTGGTCCTGGACCATTTCCTTCCCCTGGGAAGCCTTCAATTTTGGAATTGCTGATCAGAGTATCATTGCCTTTAAAGTGTTAACAGCATATTATTTGTCTGTGTTTGGTCTGTTTGGGCTCCTGCTTCATGACCTGAACCCCTTGCTCCTTTTTATGCCCCTCAGCATCTTCCCCAACTGTACTGTAGCTGCCTCCTTCACCTGACCTTTGGTTTATTCCCAACTCCGGATCTACCTCCTGGATCTCAGAAACTGTCAGTTCCAGCTGCCCGCTGTTGAGCTTCCCCCAACACTCACTTGCCAGCAGAGCCAGGCAGTGAACATCTCATTTCCAGCTCTCACACTATTTGTATTAGTTCTGTGTACTCACAGTCTCTACAAGTTCTCTGGTTTTTCTCCAGATTTCTCCAGATCATCTGTGCTGCTGTCATAAGCCGCCCTAACTTCAGGCCTGAAAGCCACAGTTCAGTCATTGGGGAAGGATCTGCTACCAATACTTATTTTGTAGCAACCCTGCCCTAGGCCCTGGGCCTGGTTTTGGTCTGACTGGAACCCAGATTTAGATTTTCCTTGTAGGTCCAGCTTGAGCTCCACACCTGGACCTGAAACTCTAGGAGCAGGCTTTTCCCCCTTCCTGGGCCCACTGTCTCTTTTTTTAAACCTTTATGTGGGCTCACTGGGCTGTAGCTCTTTTCCTGTATCATCACTCAATGGAACTCCCTGCAGGGAAGCAACACGGTACGTTCGGGTCGTGAGTCCCCGTGTCGGTGAGCTCTACAATTTCATCAGCATGCATTCTTTCTGGACATGATTACAAGCAGCATATAGCTCTTCTTTCAACTTCTTGCTGAGTGATCTCTGCTTTCAACACTTAGCTGCAAGCCGGCCACCTCCTAGTAAAACTTCTGCCCTGGCCTGGACTGTTGTGTATCCTACCAAATATAACAATTGCCACCAATTCAAAACTGGGAAGGTTTATTTGAGATTCAGATAGCCTGAAGAAGAGACTTGAGTCATGGACTGGGTTGGACATCTTATTTACCTGTTCCAAAGCTCAGTTAGGTTCATCTGCTCTATCCAGCTGCTTTGGAACTATCTGTGGACTGACTAATCTGATATCATGAGTCAAAAAATCATTTCCTCTTACAATCATGAGTATCTGGAATTTGGTTCCAGCAAAGAGAAAGAAGACCAATGCAGAAAATTGGTCAGAACTGCGGTCACTGTGATGATTTTACCTGGATAAATGGTTCAGCATTCTTTGAAATGGAGTTTCTGAAAGAGTTTGAAATGTTTGGAAATGCAGGCTATCAAAGCCTTAGCATGCTATAAACAGAATTTGAATAGTGGTTCTATTGCAGTTACTGAAAAAATTAGTGCCATTATCAAGGAATTTAGGGCTTTGCAACAGGACTATAAGAAAGAAAACTTGAGGTTATCTTAGGAATTGGCCAGGTCCTATTCATCACAAGTTCAAAAGTACAAAAGAGTGAACTCAATGGAAAATCTTTACTGCAGGAAGAGAGCCCTAGGATTTTCTGCTCAATCAGAGTTCTCTAAAGAATTATATCACCCTAGTTCAACAAAATAGGCACTCAGGGAATGCTGCAAACATGTTCTAATGAGTTTAGTTACTGCTCCAGCTAGCTACAGAATTTGCTTTGTTTGTATAATGCTGGTTGTTCAAGCATGAAGAATGTAAAAGTCTTTGGGTACTGTAGGCTTCCACAAAATTTCAGAAGAAAGTATGAGCAGTCAGGATGGTAAACACTAGGAAAGTTGTGCATAAAGCTGCATGGAAAAATAGTACCCCAAGAACTTGAAGATGCCAGGAATGTGGAATATCTGATGAGAAAATCTATAGTTCATGCATACAGCTGGCAAGAAGCCATGTAAGTTTTGCTTTCCACTTAATTAGCTTCAGGGTTGCATAGTTGATTATTCAAACATGCTTCCATGTTTGTCTGGGTGAGTCATGGAGTTAAGGTATCGGGGACCAATCTAATTCCTAGTCTTCACTTTTTGGTTGTTCTTTCCAACTCACTCTACTTTTGGCTGCCATGAAATGAAAACCTTTGCCCCACCACCCCTTGCACTATGATATCCCTGTCTTGGAGCCAGCCAGCCATGGGCTGAAACTTCTGAAGCTGTGAGCCAGAATAAATAATTTCCTCCTTTGATGTGCAATATCACAATCTATTCTCAGGAATGAGAAAGCTGACCAGTACAAATTGTAATGGAAATTCTAAGTTCTTCACTTCATGGTTGCATTCTGATCTCTGGCTATTCATTTCAACTCTCTTTCTGAAGTTTACATACAGCTCAAATACTTAAAACATTAACCAAATCATAGGACAGATTGCTACCACCACACATTCATTCTTGAATTTATGCAATGATGTTAACCTCAATGTGCCTCACACATCCAAAGTTTTTGCATCCTTCACTGATTGAAAAGATTCTGTATTTAAAAATAAAAAAGCTGCCAGATGGAATGCTGAAGATTTCTACCAAGAGATCTGCCTCCACACCTCACTTGCTCAGTAATCAACAAAGGAGTTATTGCTTGGCATTGGAAGTTCTCCGACAAATAAAACAAATGCAATCCTTTTGCATACAAAACTGAATTGAGACAAGAGTTATCATGCAAATAGAGAAAACATTTTTATCATAATTTTCATACATAAAATACAGGCTCTGTTGAAGTGCAACATGGAGACATGCTATAGATTGAACATTGATCTTACAATTCTTCCAGAACAATGATATTTATGTTTAGTACTAAAGGATGTATAAAAATAACCATGTGGACAGTGGGAGGAAAAGCATACCAGGAAAATGAACTACCATGTGAGAAAACCTAAAAAGAAAAATAGTTTGACACACTGGAGAGAGTTTTAAAATATCAGTATGGTTAGAGCATAGTGAAGAAGACAAATTGCATGTCATGTCCATAAAGATTTATGTTGAACGAAAATCAAGGTGGAGAATCAGAACAACACTGTCAATTTTGAGGTCACTTTGTGTTAGCAACAGTCAATTTATATGATGGAACAAATTATTTATTCTATTTTTCTCCTTTTTCTCAATTATGAAGTAACAATACAGGAAGATAGTGGATTGGTGAGCAGCAGAGAAACAGTCTCTGTGTGATACAGAGTAGATACACTCAGATATAGCAACATGAGGAAGAAAAGGAGGGAAGTGGAACCCAGCATGCAGGAAGGGTCTGAAACAGGAATTGAAGCGCACGAAGAGAGGAAACAGACAGACTTCAATGCACAAGAAATAGGTGGCAGGCAGCACTTTCTTCCTGAGCAATGACTCTGTGCGGGATGGGCAGCTCGAGCCTGCAGAGATGTGGCGACTACTGGCAACATTAGAGGCCTCCAGGGAGAAATGAACCTGTGGAATGGGGCAGTGGTGTAGACAAACTGCAGTGGTTGGTGATTTATTCAGGTTCAGGGAACCCCTAGAAGAGAAGGTAATCTGCTAGTAGCTATTTTGGAGAGAGATAAGTGAGATGGGAAACTCAGAACAACTGGAAACTTCATCTAGTAGCTTCCAGGGTCAGGTTAAGGCTGCTGAGTTCCAGTCAGCAGGAGATCAAGGAGCGAAGTTCAAGCCAACAGAAGACAAACAGAGTGTTACAAGCTGAATAAATTGCTTCTGACCTCACAGTCAGAAAGCAACCTGCACTTCAGTGGAACTCAAGTTCTAGGCTTTTTGACTATTCCCCTCCACAAAGCTAAGGCTGGCTTGCTGAGATTAATCAACACAGATCTGGACTTTGTCTGCCCACTTTATCTATCAGTGATATCACAGATATACCTTGAAGTGGACATTTTTTCTCCTTTATCCTCCAGACTAACTTCTAATCTATTCCACTTCCTGTATTTCTCTGTTTTCTCTATTTCTTTTTAAAATATTTACTGAGGGTAAAATTGTCACCATACTGAGGATTTATTTGCTATATACAATTTCCTCATTTGTTTTAGATTTTGTTATATAGACATAGATCTAATTCAGATGGTTAAAAGTGGTAAATTAGCACAGCTTTTAGTGTTTTAGGCTGTGTTTCATGCTATTAATGCCAATTATGCTACCTTACCTAAAGTAAAATAATTGCCTAATCAGTTGTTCTTCCTGGTGTACTAAGATTGAGATTGCCTAAGGGTCATTAACAACACCATAGGTCACTGTCAAAACACTAGGTACTAAGAAGGCAGGAACTTCTCATTCCCAATAAATTGAAGAGATAAGATCTTGCAAAAGATTCAATACTGAAAAGCTAAGCTGAAACACATGTCTGAGAAACAGTCATTTCCTAAGGGTTCTAAATATTAGCAATAATACAATTTTCCATAAGCAATTTGTAAGCATCAACCCAGGAATAAAACTTAAAAATAAAAATAAAATAAGATACTCAAGCAAGACACAACCCCAGGTTTCCCACTCACCTAAGGCAAACCCATGGGGCAATGAAGTGGAACAGGTAAAAAGCCACCCAACTGGATTCTCTAAAGTGGTAACAGTGAAAGAAACAAAACAGATTAATGAGTTAATAGAAAAATTCAACTCAGAAATGATTTCTCAAATAACTATAGAAATGGTGACTATAATGAAAAACATGCTTAGAGCTCTAGGCAGGACACTGATTTGAAAATAGAGCGGCATAAGGAACTTATGGAAACCATGCATGCCAAACATAGGAAAGAAATGGTACCCATGAACAGATTGAGCTATCCAGGAGGGTAAAACTTCCACCGAAAATAAACACAGCAGAGTGAGCCAGTGTGTGGACAGAATATCTGATGTAGAAGACAGGATTGTGGTTAGCAATCATGAAAGATCTCTTCAAATAGCAGAGGATCATGAAAAATCAAAGAGCTGCTAGATGATCCAAAGAATGGCATAAGATCGATCCAGTCAATAAAAAATCAGGACATAGCATAAAAGATAAAAAATAATCTTCACAAAAAAAATGACAGAAAGTTTCGCAAGAAGAGAAAATGAATTTGACATAAAGATAAGTGGGGCATATAGAACTCCATTAGCTATAATCAAAAACAAACCTACATGAGGCATATAATATTCAAACTCCCAGAAATTAAATACAAAAGCAGAATGTTAAAAAATAATAGAGACATGAAACAAATAATCTACAAAAGAAAGTCCATCAGAATAACAGAAGGCTTCTCAACACAAATCCTTGAGTTGGCAAGAGTTTGATATGAAGTATTGCAAGGTGTAAAGTAAGATAACCTCCAAACCTGATTGGTGCAACCTACAAAATTATCTTTTAAAATTGATGCAGAAATAAGATATTTAATAATAAAAACATCAGAGGAAATTCAAGAAAAACAAACCAGCACTCCAAAATGTTCTCAAGGATATTATAGAATGAGAAACAGGAACTAAAACTCCAGAAAAGCCAAAAGAATGAATCTGCCAGGGTTGCAAACAATTAAACAGAGAGGGGAAAAAGGAAATAACAGGAAAGTAGCATAACAAAGTTATGTTAATTTAACAACTATCAATGTTAATGATATCAATACACGAATCAGTAGCAACAGAATGGCAGAATGGATCAAGAAACAAGATCCAAAAATATTAGGCATGGAAGAAACACATTTAACTCAAAAAGAAATTCATATACTGAAAGATAAAGGATGGAAGACAATAATCCATGTAACAAGAACCTGGAAATGAAACAGGTGTATATATTCTATATGCAGACATAGTAGATTTCAACTAAAGACTGATTAAAGAGACAAAGGTCACTATATTCTGGTAAAAATAACAATCCAAGAGAAGTAGATAACAATTATAAACATATATGCAACAAATACCAGTACACCAAACTATATAAAATAAATATAATTGGGCAGGGAAAATCAAAAATCACTAACATCATTATAATGGAGGACCTTAATAACCACAGTCACAAATAGATCAACTAGAAGAAAAATCAACAATGAATAATCAAAACTGAACCAACATTTTTTAACTAACGGATCTGGTAGATGTCAACATAGTGTTCCATCCCACAATATGAGAATAGAAATTCTTCTCAGATGATATGGGACATTCTTCAAAATAGTCTATATATTAGCTCATGGAATACGCATAAGCAAATGGAAAGGAATTGACACTACTCCATCCATCTTACAAGATAATATTCAGTGAAATAGGAAATCAATGTCAAAAGAAACCACAAAAATCTGATAAACACATGAAGATGTAATAATATTCTCCTGAAAAACTGATAAGTCACAGATGAAATTAGAAAAGAAATTAGACAGTCTCCATAATAGAATGATAATCAATACAACATACTGAAACTTATAGGACACAATAAAAGCAATCCTAGGGGAAAAGCTTACAATAGTGAATTAGCACATTAGAAAACTAGAGAAAGTTTAAATAAGAAACCTAATGTTGAACCTCAATCTTCTAGATAAAGAAGAGCAAATCAAATCCAAATCTCATACAAGGAAGGACATTATAAAGATCAGAGCAGAAATTCATTCAATGGAGACTAAAAAACAATACAATTAGTGAACTGAAGAGTTGATTCTTTCAAACATTAAATAAAATTGTGAAACCCTTGGCTAACCTTATCAAATAAAAGAAACAAAAGATTCAAATTCATGCAATGAGGAGTGAAAAATGTGAAATCACAATGAATCTTGCAGAAGTCCAAATGATCATTAATACTCACTTCAAGAAAATGTATTCTAATAAATTGGAAAGAAAGAATAAATGGTCAGATTCCTAGATAAATATGAATTAACAAAGTTGAGTCAAGAAGTTATAAAATTTTTAAATAAAACCATATCAGTCATAAAATTGAAAATGCAATTAATACCCTACAAACCAAGAAAAGTCCAGATCCTGACATATTCTCAGTTGAATTCTGAAATAAATTTAGACAATAGTAATGCTGTTGCTTCTCACATTCATTAATGAAATTGAAAGGAAAAAAATACTCCCAAAATCATTCCTGGAAGCAAACATTACCCTGACACCTAAACCAGATCCAACCCTAAAAGAAAAATATAGGGCTATTAAACTATAGGGCTATCTAATGAACATAGATACAAAAATCCTCAATAAGATACTGGCAAATAGAATACAACAAATCAGCTGAAAGATTATACACCATGCCCATGTAGGATTCATCCCAGGAATATAAGAATGGTTCAACATACACATAACAATACATTCACGATAGTAACAGAGCTAAGGACAAAAATTACATAATTGTCTTAACAGATTCAGAAAAAGTGTTTGACAAAGTCCAACATCCACTCATGAAAAAAAAAAAAAATCCTGACATAAAATTGGAATAGATGGTCTTTACTTCAATGTGATGAAAACCATCTAGGAGAAAACAAACCCAATATTGTTCTAAATAGACAAAAATTGAAAGCTTTGTAAAGTCAAGAAAGAGACATGGATGTCCAGCAGCAACACTCTTATACAATGCAGTTCCGGAAACACTATCTAAAACAATTAAACAAGAGAAATAGTTAAAAAGAATAAGCATAGGAATAGAAGCAGTTATATTTTCATTATATGTAGATGAAATGATATTCTACACAGAAGACCCCAAGTATGCCATCAAAAGACTCCTAGATTTAATGACCAAATTCATCAGCATAGCTGAATGCAAAGTCAACACTCAAAAAATCAATCACCTTCCTGTACATGAATAGAACACTCACTGAGAGAGACACAAGGAAAACAAAACCTTTACAATATCATCCAAAAAATAAAGCACTTAAGAATCAATCTAACAAATGAAGCAAATGACTTTTATATTTAAAACTTCAGTACTCTGAAAAAGGGCAAGGAAGAGGATATCAAGAAATGGAAAGATATCCCTTGTTCTTGGGCAGGAAGAAACGATACAGTGAAAATGGTCATATTTCCAAAATTGTTATAAAAACAATGTAATCCTGATGAAACATACCAATAGAACATCTCAGAGAGTTAAAGAAAATAATCCAAAATGTTATTTGGAACCAGAAGTGACCTAGAAGGTCATAAGCAATTCTGGTCACCAAAGGCAATGCCAGAATATTACAATCCCTGACTTGAAACTATACTACAAAGCTACTGTGATGTAAACAGAATTGTGCTAGGGGAAGAAAAAGAGGACCTAAGGATATATGGGACAGATTAGAATTTGGAGAATCAACTCCAAACATACTCAGCCGACTTACATTTGACAAAGGTACCAAATATATTCACTGGAAGAAAGATAGACTCTTCAATATATGATGCTGGAAAAACAGACTTTTTATATGCTGAAAATTAAAAGCAGGCCCATATTTTTCACCATGCATTAACTAAAATAAAAATGGAACAGAGATCAAAATATTAAAACAGTAGCAGTAAATATGCTGGAAGATAGAATAGGTACACCTCTTAAACACATTGGTTTAGGCAATGACTTTTTAAAATTTTTTTTTTAAATTTTACTTAAAGAGAAAAAAAGCAATACAGAAAAAAGGGTACAAACAATACAGAACCTCAAAAAAAAAATAAAGAAATCATTAGTTGACAAACCACATACTGTCCTCCCAGAAATAGCTGTTCATGTTACAAAATTAAGGCATACAAAATGAACAAACAGTGAGGCTGCAAACAGTTCTGTTCAACGATCTAACAAAAACCTGCTAATAGGGTTATCAATCCCACACACTTACACATACATGCAGTTATATCCTTTAGAGCATTTTCTTTTCCTCTTTTTGCTTTTTAAGTACATTATCTGTTTAGTTATATTATGTTTCAGCTTTCTCAGTACCTTATTGATCTGTTTTGTTATTGCTACTTCCTTTTTAAACACCTTATATAATTCTGTTCTTTTGTTTTTTAGTTTCTTGTCATTCATGTCACATGGAGCAGCTTTGGTGGAGTGAGAGTTTTTGGAGGTATTTTGTTACCATATTTTCTTATGTTCTCTTGTTTTATTTTTATTTAATTTTCATTAACTTGGAGGTAGTAATATACAACAAAACAGGATGGATTAAAGCCAATTGAGACAGTGCAGTGAAATTGGCACAGAACATCACAGCAGGTCACAAGGACAACAGTAACAGGCAACATTGTATATCTCGTTGCCTTCACAATAGTTGTTCTTCTACTAGGTACAGCAAAATCAAAAGAAATACACACCATTATAGAACACATCAACACAGAGTATTGAATAGAGCAACACCGTTAATCAGGACAAATCAAAACAGCGATAAAAATATCTACCTTCAGTGATAGTAGAAGGAAACTCCCCCACTTGCTGTACCAAATATGGTCACCTCCTAAGAGATACCCAAATCCCTGGATCCCAATTGTTAACGGGGATGTGGGGGTAGGGGGTAAGGGGTTGTGGTATGTTTGATTCTAAGCCTGCACCCCGATAGGCAGCAGGCTGGTTGCTGGTTGGCTCAGAGCCCTAATTTCCAACATGGCGCAGGTCTCAGGAAATGCTCTTGCTACTTATTTCCCCGCCCTGGAGTGGCCATGGCTTGCCAGACCGCAGTCACTTACCAGGGCGGCAGGCTAGTTGCTGGTTGGCTCGGCGCCCTAAGTTCCAACATGGTGCCTAGGCAACGACTTTTAAGCTTTGGACATGACTTCCTCTTCTTTTTTTAGAAACTTAAAGTGTCATATTAGGGCATGTATTTGTGCTTATTCTGTTTGAGACTTCACTGCTATAAATTTCCCTCTTAAGGCTACTTTAATTGTGTGCCACAGGTCACAGTTGTAGCTGTATTTTCAGTTGATTGTAGATATTGCTTAATTTCTTTTTAATTTCATCTGTGACCCATCAGTTGTTGAGGAGGGTGTTATTTAATTTACATGTATTTATGGAGTTTTCATGATTTCTTTTGCCATTACTTTCTAATTTTATTGAGCTATATTCAGATATTATGCATGGGATAATTTCAATTCCTTTGCATTTATTTAAGCATGTTCTATGGGCTAATATGTGGTCTATTTTAGAGAACATCCCATGTGCAGCTGAGAAAAATGTGTCTCCTAATATTTTTGGGTTGGACACTGAGTAAACATCTATGAAATCCATTTGTTCACATGTTTGAGTT
>PVJX010037368.1:0-16992 GCA_004027295.1 Dolichotis patagonum
ACGCCAACCGTGGGGATGTTCATCTTGGCTGCGTCTCTTATTGCTACATGGGGCTCGAAGACGTTGTTGAGCGTGTGCAGGAAGATGATGAGGTCCGGCAGGCGGACCGTGGGGCCGAAGAGCAGGGGGGCATTGGTCAGCAGGCCGCCCTTGAAGTACCGAGTGTGGGCGTACTCGCCGCAGTCCCGGGCCGTGTTCTCGATCAGGTGAGAGAACTGCCGATTGCGGCTCACAAACAGGATGATGCCCTTGCGGTAGGCCACGTGGGCAGTGAAATTCAAGGCCAGCTGGAGGTGCGAGGCAGTCTGCTCAAGGTCAATGATGTCCTGGTCCAGGCGGCTCCCAAAGATGTACGGCTCCATAAACCTGCCAGAGACCCCACCGCAGAAAAAGCACTGAGGGTCCATGAGGTCCACTCCACTGGCCCCATCAACCTCCCACTTTCCACCTCTTCCAGCAGGGATCTGATCAGGACTGACGCCAACTGAATGTCTGATCTGTACACATGACACAGATAATGCACACTGCCTGGCACATCCTTTCAGCAGCCACCTTGGTCACCCTCCTGTGTGACTTCCCCACTAGTGGCCAAATCTCAAACCACACGTGCTCTAGGTCTGCCTGTAAATTGCACTAGAGACCCCACCCTGCTCCGTGCAGTTGCTGATGCCCAGCCTTGCCCTGCACATCCCACCCCAACCCCATCCACTCTGCCCCTGCTGTCCCCTGCTGTCCCTGCTGGCCCCATCATTTCTCCTGGTCCACAGCCACCTCCTTCACTAGTCTCCCACTACCATTCTAGTCCATTCGTCATGCAGCAGTGACCACACGGCAGTACTGCTCGGGCACTGCAGCTGCCCTTAGCCTGGGAGGCCCTGCAGAATGCCGCGTGGGGCAGCTTCACAGCTCGTCACCCTCTCTGGCCTGACTGGCTCTGGCTCTGGGGAGCCTTCACCCACTGGCAGATCTGACATGCTGCTAGCCTCACGCTGAGTCACTCAGGAGGATGAGTGACCGCCCCTCCTGACAAGCCAGTACTAACAGGACGTGAGACCGAGGCAGGGCCCTCTCCCCTGGGAACCACCACTGCCACACATCTGGCCAAGGGCCTGGGCTACCTGTGCCGACAGCCAGCTTTATGTCCCAGGTGCACACGGGCATCGAAGAGGCTTTTCACGGAAAACAGCTCCTTGACCCTGAAGAAGTCGGAATGCCTGAGGGGCTCGTCCAGGAGCTTCCTCTGAGCATCTAGGGAGTCAGGAGGAAAGAACACCTGTATTCTGTCACCCCCTGCCCACCCAGCGACCAAGTGTCTCCCTTCACAGAGCTGGGGAGGGCAGGAGCCCAGCAGCAGCGGATGCCCAGCTCCTCAGGAAAGGCAGGGAAGCAGCAGCCAACTGCGGGCTGCAGCCACGTTCCCATAGGGGTTCTGCTTCCGGGGAAACCAGGTCAGTCCCAGCCCCCGGTGCCCTTGGAAAGCAAGGAGGAAGGGAGAGGGCTCTGCTGGGCTTCTGCGGTCTGTCTGGCCCTCACGGCCACCGTGCAGGGAACATCACTCAGCATCCGGCGGGAAATGCCCTGCCAGGGGTCCACCAGATGGACCGCGTGGAGCTCACAGGATCCTGGGGCCATTTGAGGGCTTCGAGGTCCAGCGCCAGGCCCGGGCTGCTGCCCTGACGGCCACTGTCCCCCCACCGGACCCTGGGGAGTGGTGGGCCAAGCCGTGCCTGGAAGCCAACCAGAACAGCCGTGGATGTGGCCCCAGGGCAGGTCCCGGGCCTGACTCCCTCCGCCAGCCCCGTTACCTCCGTCGCCCTCCGGCTCGCCGACCGCGGGTACCGCGGCGCCTCCGAGAGCCCTGCCACTGGGCCGCGCCGGGCCCGGGGCCGACGTCCGCAGGAAACCGGGCCGGACACCTGCGGAGACAGAGCCTGTTGGGCCGTGCCCTCCTCTCCTGCCCGTCCTAGCCGCCCTGGCCGGGGCCCCACGGCCGCTCACCCGCGTTCAGCAGCCGGGACAGCGCGGACACGGAGAACGCCATGGCGGCAGCGCGGACGGACGCCGAGCGACGGTTCCTTCCCGCCGGCCCAGAGCCGCCGCCGCCGCAGCCGCCACGCGCGGGGCCACAGCGCCACCTGCAGGCCGGGAGGACTGTGCAGACGCGGGCCGCTTTGCAGGCCCCGCCCCATCCGACCACCGCCCCTACAAGGCCCCGCGCACCCCCGGGCCGGCTGGGTCCCGGAGCAGCGGCCGCTCATACAGCCAGCGTCAGATCCTCACTTGCCCAGTGTGCAGGTGGCATTGCAGCTTCCTGTTCGGGACCCAAGGTCTTGGGTTGCACGTGCCCCGAGATCGCTTCCTGCTGTATTTTAGGACAGCCCTGCAGCTAGCCCGGGGTCCGCACAATGTGCTGGGGGCTCGTGGCTTCTCCACAGGACAGTCCGCGTAGTAACTCCTCGCCGTTCGCACCTGTCCAGCCCTCCTCATTCACTCGCCCCGAAGGTTCTAGTCCTTCCTAGGAAGCGCCTTTGTCCCTTAGCGCTATGCCATTAAGAATTGGCCCCTCCTCGGTCACGTGACGCTGTCGCCTAGCAACGAGAGTTTACCCACAGTCTCGGCGGAGCAGAGCTGGTCTGCTGCCAGGGCCAAATGTCCGAGGAAAACCCCCAGGAGTGCGCAGAGCCTGCGGTGCCCAAGACCGAGGCGCTCCCGGAGAAAACCAGCGACTACTACCGCGTGAGCGAGCACCTACCGGCCCGCTTCAACAACCCGGGGTGGTTTCGCGGCTACAGGTGAGGGAGGTGGGGGGATCCTGGGTGCACGGAGAAGAGGGGCGCAGGGTGGCTGGTGCTGGGTGTTCAGGTGGGCCTGTATCTGAGGCCTCCAGCATCACAGACCCCCAAGTTGCTGGCCACAGGTCAGCCTGGCACTGTGGTGCTGTTAACCACCAGTGAGCCCTGGAAACTCTCCTGAAACTGCCCCAAGTTTGTGTGGGCTGTAATCAGCCAGGGTCAGGAGTGCTGGGTGAGCCTCCTCCCGCCCATCCAGGGCTCCCCTGTGTTGGTGCCCACAGCCTCCTAGTGGAACTGACCCGTGGTCAGCAGTGGAGGTATCACACTGTGCAGCCCTGACCCCTTCTTCATCTGCATGGGCACAAGCATGGCTTCCCCATGCTGGCACTCAGATGCACACGGAGCTCTTGGATGGCAGGGTCTGGGAGCTGGGCTGTGGCTCCTGACCGAGTAGCTCACCTCCCCAAGCAGTGGTGAGCCGTGCCAAGGCCCTGCGGTGGTGGCTGAGGCTTGCATGTGCCCCGGGCTCCCACTGGGGTATTGATTGGCATGCAGTGGAGCGAGCAGGGCCATCCGCCAGCAGGAGAGGCCCGGGAGGCAGGCTTGCCAGGAGCCAGCCCGCAAGGGACGGGAGCCCACATCCGCGCTGCACCACCAGCCGGCACACATCACTGTGCTTGGACATATCACCCGCAGAGCTCCGCCACTGACCAAACACTTACGGGCTGTGGCCTGGGCAGACTCAGGGTAAGTGGGTGGCAGGATGTGTGTGTTTCTCCTCCACAGGGCCCGGGAGGCAGCCTCGATGTACAGGACCAGTAACCAGGTTTACGGGAGCAGAGCACCCACCGTGCACGAGATGCCGGTATGTGGGGAACAAGTAGCACTGGGAAGAGGACAAAGCCTGGAGCTGGGAAAGGGCAGCATCGTGAAGGCAAGGGGTGGTGGCCCGAGGACCCCAGTTCCAACGTCAGGAAGGGGAGGTGCCTTGCATGGTGCTGAAACAGGGCGGAGGAGAAAGAGATGAACAAACGCATGGAGAAGTGAAGTGTCTGAGAGAGTGAGGACACGTGAGAGGACTTGCTGCTGCACGACTCACACTTCCATGTACACGACCCCACACAACCTTCACATGTGCACCCGGCGTTCACACAGGCACAGCCTCGCACACACAGCCTTCAGACCTGCGGGCAACCATATCTCTCAACCTAAGGAGCCGGCTTTGGGGAAGTAAATGACTGCCACTCTCTGAATTAAACTTTCTTTTATGAGCTACTCGCTTGTGACCACGAGGCAGCAGCTTGAGGGCCGAGGTTGCAGAGATGGGTGCACCAGTGGGCACGCAGTCTTCCTCCCTTCCCTGTAGGTGCAGGGGACACACCATTTAGGCTAGCATAGTGTCCCCAGACCATTAGGGCCATCCAATTTGGGGTGAGACTGTTGTAGGGAGTTTCTCTCAAACAGTCATCATTTTCAAAAATTCGGTGATTGGTATTTGGTTGTGTTGTGTGAGACAGCTCTTGGGAGAAGATTGTTGACCAAAAAAGTTTCTGGTGGGCCAGAGGGTGTAGCACAGCTCTTGCCTAGCACGTGGGGGGCCCCTCTGGATTCAATCCCCCCCAGCCACACACACACACATATGCACACATGCACATGAGACATTTCTGGAGTTACTCTCCCAGAATCAAGGGATTCTTCTAACCCTTCCCTAGGGATCAGGCATTTTATGAAATAGCAGGTGTGCTATTTCGTAAAAATAGCTCCAGATGTTGTTTCTGTTTTCCAAAAGTAGAAGCATCTCTTTAAGTCAAGTGGGAGTTCGTATTCACCAGTGTTAGCTGGCAAGGGCGGGTGAGGCAGGAGAGTACCAGAGACAAGTGGGGAGGAGCTGCTTCCTGCGGCTTGTCTGTCTCACCTCGAGCCAGCTCTTCACTTTCCGGATCCAATGCAGATTTGGGGCTCCAAGAGCAGCTGCTAGCTGGGAAAAGTAGATCCCAGAGTCACTCCAGGCCGGACCCCCAGGTTAGTGCTTACCTTGACGCTCAGGTGGGGAAAGGCCACACCAGCTGGCCCCGGAACTTCTCTCCTGTCCGTTGAGAGAAGGCGCTGTTAATGGTGACTGCTGTGGGCAGGCATGGGTTGGGATGGCCAGGGGCAAGCTGGGCTGCCTCGCCCACCCCGGCTTCTTAGATTCCTAAGAATGGAACTGGGTTTATTTTTTTATCATTGCAAACTCTTATTCTTCCTCCCAATGTACTCAGCTGTTGTTCAAGAGTATTATCCTGCGGCATTAATCCCAGCTTTTCTTTCTCTTTCAGAAAGTATTTTACTCAAGTTCAAGTAAGTTTTCTAGACAGCTCTCAGCTTGTGGAATGTTCCGGGATAACACATTCAATGTCTGCATGGAGAAGAGCATCGTGACGGGCCCGGACAACTACATCACCCCCCTCGACCGGCTCAACTTCCACCCCAGCTACAACGGCAGCAGACCGTCCATCTGCGACTAGAGGGGAGGAGACCCCTCCTTGCGTCTTCCCTCAGTGATTCGCCCAATTGTAAAGGAACGCATTGCACTGCTTTCTCTGAAAATATTTTTCTCCCTGGAACAGAACGATATGCAGAAACTGGGCTGTCATGTTATACTGTCCCTGTTTTACATCTTCGGTTCACACTGTAAAGAGATGTTAATGGCTTGACTTTTCTATTACAAATGTCGCAATGGCGCCAACGTCCAGCTTTCCTGATACGTGGCGTCCTAGGACCATGACCGTGGCCTGGAAGCAGGGGCCGCACGGGAGCCCCACTAGCCTGAATCAGGGAGCCACTACTGTACACGTGATCGATTGCCCCAGGCTGGAGTCTGCACTGACACTGCAGCCCCCCCCCCCGCTTGCTGAGTGGGGTGCCCCTCGGGGGTGGTGATTAGTGGACGGGAAGAGAGGTACCTTGTCAGCAGAGCTCAAGAAGGTGGCACTGCTGTGATCTATTCGAGGTGCAGATGGGTAGTGACGAGTGAACATCCCCAGCCACAAATCGGGTGGGGACAGGGGCAATGCATGAGGCTGACCAATGCCAGCCTCCGTGGTGATGTGCACCTGGCAGCGGGGGTGGGGCGGTTTCCTGTGTTTCTTTTAAAATCTCAAAGTTTGAAAGAAAGGCCAGAATAACTCCTAATTTCCTTCGGCGTGGGGAGTAACTCCATTAAGTGCATCTTCATCTTTGGGTTGTCCTGAGTCAGGGTGCTCCACGAGCCCCAAGGTCATCAGCAAGAAAAGACTTTCTGGACCAGGATATAGGCTTCAGATATAGATTTTTTTTTTAACTCCATGAGAGTAAGATGCACTCATTATAGGAAATTTGGAAAGTATTGAAACCAGAAGAAAAAGAAGTCATTCTTCTAGGCCATCAGTAGTGTCTTGTGTGCAGAGATTTTGCCCAGGGATTCTACTCACTTATGAATTAGGGAAGAAATTAACCATCACCACTGGTTATTTCTTCAGCGTAAAACTTACTGCTGCCGTGAATGCACGCCAGAAGACACTTGGCAGCAGTTCAGGATGGGAAAGGTTTCCAGAGAAAAATCAGTGGAGCTCATACAAAAGATACAGCCCGAGCCTGAGGCCAGGATCTGCGTACTGTCTTTTGAACCAGAAACCCAGCAGTCTACACATCCAACTGCAGAAAAATTTCCTGCAATCCTTAAAAATATCAAAATGCTCGTGACCCTTTGAAGTTTAGCGTCACTGAAATACAAGTGTCTAGCGGTGCGGCAAAGAATGGGCTCCTTTCCCAACCACGACTCTGAGCAGCAGGTTGGCAGCGCTAGCTCAGCAGTGCCATCGGGCCGGTGACTTTTTCTCTAGCTGGGGACAGCTGAGCACCTGTTGTCCTGCTGTGAGGAGACAGTCACCATCGCTGCAGCAACATGCTGGTCCAAGGGCGCCACTGCACTGGGCAGGATCCCCAGGCTCAGGCTGAGGCACCCGAAGGAGCCTCGCCAGCCAGCAGTGCCCATCTGCACATGGGGTATGTGGCAGCCGGGTGCTGAGCTCACCACAAACTTCCCAAGGTTTTGCAATGCTGGCATCCCGGTGGCAAGTGGAAACTTTCACTGGTCATGGCTGCTAAAATGCTTGTTCTGTACCAGCTGCTGCTGAATGGATGGATGCAAAGTTAGGCTCCGTAAGAACCCAGAAAGATGCAGACCCAAGTATTTCAGATATAACAGCCGTGCCTGCCTCAGTCTGTTCTTTTCAGCTAGATCACAATACACAGGCTGGGTAATTTAGAAGAGGTTCATTTGGTGCTCACTCCTGGAGGCCGGAGGTCCCCGAGCAAGGAGCTGGCTTCCCTCAGCACCCTGCAGGGGCCTCCCTACGGTATCCTGGCATGGTGAGGGGACGGCAGGTGAGACGGGGCAAGCGAGCGAACTTGGGGTCTCTCTGCCCCTGCTTAGGAAACTACTAATGCTGTCCTGGGACCACACGCTCAGTGAGCCCAGGCCCTAAGGCTCCACCTCCAGACCCGGGAACAGATGAATTGGCCCTGCCTCGCCAACACACGAACTCACACTCACATTCAAACCACAGCGATGTCCATGTCCCCCGGGATTCAGTAGACTGTTCCCTTGTCCTCCTGCATCTCTCCATTTCTCTGCCCCCTTAGGGTTCTCAAAGGGCTTTGTCATCATCTCATTGGATCCTGACACCAAGAGAAAGCCTCAAATGGTGTGGCTTCCCTCAAGGTGGGAAAAACAGGCTCCTAGAAGGGTCCTGTGACTGGCATTGGCTTCAAACCCTCCTCGGGGATGGGCTGGGACAGAGGCTGAGGGCTTCCAGCCCTTGGCCCCAGAGACAGAGCCCTAAGTTTATTGGGTCACGGAGAAACTGCGGTGATTAGGAATTTCAGGACAGGAGCGAGGGGTCTAGGCTCAATGGCACAGTGCCTGCCTGGCAAGCTCAGGGCCCTAAATTCAATTCCCAGTAACAACAATGACAAAATAAATAAATAAATAAATAAGAAATTTTAGAACTTGCATCTTTTTAGCATATTTCCAACCTGAAATCTTCTGAGAAAAAAAAAATGAAAAAGAGTTTAGATGAACCAGTCTAACGGAGGGCTGAAAGAGGATGCTTGGTTTGTGAAAACCACACAAAGGAAACCGTCTGTGATCACATCCCAACCCACGCGTTACGTTCCCATAATCTTAAATCCCACCTGGAAATGGTGGTGGACATGGACGGGAGGCGAATCAGTTTTCAGACATCCATCCGAGCAAAGCAAGGCTGCAGCAGTTTCTGCATTTCTGCGCACCTCTGCTCAGAGTGTGAGGACCTCGGCTTTGCTTGGACTTTTCATTCCACTCGGAAACATAAATGTTGGAAAAAATATTTCACATCACTGTACTAATCACTTAGCCGCTGGGTTGGCTAAAACCAGTCACTCCTTAATCTACAAGTACATTTGCATTTATAGTTCTGTATTTTTCCCCTCTCTGGCCACCCTTTATCTCTTAATTTTAGTCAATTAGAATAAATGGTTTCAAATGTGTAGTGAAAGATGCTGATATTAATACTGGTCATTTGTATTCAGTGCACAAAATAACAGAAGCCTCAAAGATTTTTGCAAATAATGGAATGTCTACCTTGACACACAGACACACACACACAGGGTGTGAGCACAGTGTGATTTGCACACAATGGTTCCCTCCCTTTTTTCCTCAGACAACTTTCCATTCACTAGTTGGGGGCTGGAGGTCAAGGATACAGTGGTGCCTTTTGTATTTGTAGGAACAGATAAGATCCTTACTGCTTTTCTGTGAGCAGATTTAAGAGACTTCAATGATTGTCTTATTTTCCAAGGCAAATAAATCTCAGTTGGAAAACCTGTTTGAGTCACATAATGGGTGACTCTGACCCTCCCCCACAAGGGACCTGAGACCTCTTGCCATGAGGCCTCCCCCACCCCATTCTTGGCATTACATGAACCGGAGCCCCAGGCGCCCTCCCCAGAGAGTTCCAGGCCTCCTTAGTCACCCGCAGGTGAGTCACCCCCGTTACAATGACACCTAGTACAGGGAAGGGACTCTGTTATAGAGTGGGTACACACCTACTCCTGTCACAGCTGTGTGGATTCCACGTATGGGTGTGCTTCCCTCCCTGGCAGGTCAGCAGAGGTGCCAGCAGACGGCTGCAAACACACGGATGTTGTCAAACCCCTTCCCACACGAAGAAACCCGCTGGACACAGCTGACCTTGTCATCGGCCCTAAACCCAACAGGAGGCCGAGGTGTCAGCACTGGCTGGAGCTGACCCAGTGCATGGCCTCTGGGGCTACACGGCAGGGGGCAGCGGCAGGGATGAGCAGTGCAGTCGGGTTCACATCCAGTTCGTGAAAGCGATGGCACTGAATCCTCATCCAGTGACCCTGAAAGTTAGTTACTGCTGCACATAGGAAAAGAGGAGACTCGGGGTCCCACAGGTCACCTACTGAACCAGTCGGGAGGACCACTAGGTCAGCCACTCCCTCCCAGGTGATAGCAACGTCTGACCTAAGTTGTCTGTGAAGATGTCCTTGTCAGCTGCAGAGTGACCACCAGGAGGTCCCGGCAGTGACATATACCTCTGCTCTCAAACTGGAAATGCCACGGCCCTGGGCCTCGGCAGGTTGCCCTTGATTGTGGGGAGGGTTTGGTGCAGAGGACCAGCAACTTGGGAGGACCAAGTAACAGGTCCCTTGGTTTGGGGGAAGACTGGAGAAGTGGCCTCTGCAGGCAGGGCGAGGGGACGGGGCTGAAGGGCTCTGGACACTAAGCCCACTGTGCTGTGGGCTGCCAATCCCCCTTTGCTAGTAGTCAGCAGGGACCCCGATGACCTGGGGTATCAGCACCCTGCACATGCCAGACTGGTCACGTAGACTTGGGGGACAGAGCACACAAGTGGATTCGTGGGTAGTGCTGGATTTATTCATTAAAAAAAAGAAAATGGTTCTTATATACAAAACAAGATGATTTTTTTTTTTGGCAGGAATTAAAAGCACTCTTTAAAAAAATTAAAGTTACACCATGGGTTACATGGAATTTTTTTTCTTTTCTTCCCAGAAGCACTTAAGTGAAGGAATACGCCACAACGAGGCTGTCACAAGTACAAGACGGCTCAGGACAGGGAAGGGACAGCAGGTCTCACTCCTCACAGTGCTAACCCAGCAGACGCGTGTGTCCGCGTTTGGGCCTAGAAATGGCCCAGGGTTAGAAAATCGACTCTCACCTTAGGACACGACCAAACCTGGTTACAGCAGACTGCACCGAAGCTGCCCGGCGACAACGAACCGCAACACTCGGGGACAGCGGCCTCAGCGTCCAGGATGGCTCAAGAAGCCACCGGCACCTCAGTGCCTCAGGGCAGACGGCCAGGAGGTCAGGGACTGTTAACACCAAGGACAGGGGCCACCGCCTGGGCGTGGGGACCATAGAAAACCACACCTGCAACCAGCTTCCAGGTCTGAGGGAGGCCCTGTCCCCCATCGGGCTCTCCATCAGCCTCTGGGGACCAAGCACCTAGCAGCTGTGTTCATCCACTCACGTGCACAGACCAAGAACAGGACAGTTACGACACCCACGCGCTGCTGCTTTTCTGAAGCACCATTACAACGCAGAGCTGGGGTGAGGAGGGGTTTACTGAGACGCGCAAGTCACCTAGTGACTGACGAGCTGGACATGGGACGCCCAGGCCAGGCTCCGGGCCTAGCTGCAGAGTGAGCACCGCCGGGGTCTCAGCAGGCTCCTGCGTGAGACAGCGCACGCTGGGCACCACGCCCACGGGCCACTGTGCTCTCCAAATCTAGGGCTGCGGTTTCAGAGCAAGTGCGCGGCCGCTGAGCGGGGGTCTTCTTCGGTGCTGTCCAGGGAGCTTTCCGACTGGCGCCTCGGGCACGCACTCCCCCGGCTCAGGACAGGGCAGCCACTGCCTTCCAGGGTCAGGGTCCACATCGGCAATCCGCCCACAGCAACCAGGCTTAGTCTTTGGGCCCCCGTGGTGACATAACCACCAAATACTTCCTTACCCACAACTTGTATGCCAAACACAAAACTAAAGTTACAATATCAACCAACAGTATTGTTCGAAAAATATTTTTACAGCACTTTAAATATTTTACAAAAAGCTACAAAAATCATATTTACCGGGCTACATCTGTTAAATAAAAACATCTGTTCCATGTTAGTGTACATATGTACAGGGCTCTATGGATAAGGGACTCTGGTTTTTCCTCTGCAATTGCATCACCTACGCACACGCACAAATGCACGCACATGGACACGCACTGCTGCCCACAGGTGGGACCAGCACCGGGACCAGAACCACCTATCACAACTTGAGGACTTTGCCCTTTACCACAGAGCTGCCGCTGCCGCCGTCCTCCACGGAGGTGTCACTGAACTCGCTGGCATCACTGCCCAAGGCCTCCTGGTCCTGGTCGTCCCTGTCAGTGACCCTGTGTGGATACCTCAGGTCTAAAATTTTCTCCTCTGAGCCTGTGTTCTTCCTGTTGTGCAAACCGAGCCCGGCCTGGGCCTTCCTGTTGGGCCAGTGCCCGCCGTCCTTCTTTGTGAGCAGGAGCGGGCTTCCAAACACAGGGACGTGGCTGGCCGAGGTCTCTCTGAAGGCCGAGAAGGAGGGCCCCTGCAGAGGCAGACCCACAGGGCCACTGAAGAGGCCGGCCTGCGTGCCCCCCCAGGGGACACTCTTCCCAAAGTGGAACAGCTGGCTGGGTAGCAGGGAAGGGAAGCCTGGGAAGGCCGGGCCCTTCCTGGGGTCTGAGGAGAGGCCGGGTGGGCCCCTGGCCTGCACCTCAGCTGCCCCCTCTCTCTCGGCCCCAAGGCCCCCTGTCCATGCCAGGCCTCGGCCATCAGAGTTCAGTGCCCATGGGCTGGGCAGCCTGCTCTGGTGGGCCAGGTCGCTCCAGGGGAGAGACAGGTCGACCTGGTGTCCCGGGCCGGGGGTTGGCAAGCTCTGGCTCCCGTAGTGCATATGAAAAGTCCCCCCAGGGCTTCCGGCCTCGGCTGCTCCTGCTCTGGCACAGCTGGGCAGCTGGCCGAACACGCTTTCCGCAGCGGCGGGCTCAGCCCCTCGTGGGCTCTGGTCTTTGTGAGCGTAGACATTTCTCCAGCTCGCCGGGGAGCCTTTGGCAGAGACGGTCCTGCTGGCGCTCTTGGACTGTGCTGGTTCACATCTGCCCAGAGTAGCAGGGACTCGAGGGGCGCTCTCGTTGCGGGGGGTTCCCTTCCCGCTCAGAACGAAGAGACTGGCTGTGCCCTGCACCTCAGCTCTTTCTACAGCCCTCGGTCCGTCCACAGGCTGAGGGCCACTGCCCCTGGCCCTCTGGCTCCGTGTGCAAACCCCGTGCTGCGGGGCTGGGGCCAGCTCTCTCCTGCACAGCACCTCCGGGCTGGCCAGACCCTCCGTTCCCAGAGCCGTGGGGGCCTCTCCGTGAATGTCGGAAATGCTCACTGACTCCTTGGCTTTTTCTGCCAAGAACTTCTGAATCTCCAGTTCGATGCTGTCGTCACTGTCCACCGAACTGTCCTCAGACAGGAAGCTGGCGCTGAGGGCCGAGCAGACGGTGTCCCGAGCCCCCATCTCCCTGGAGAACAAAGGTCCCTCTGGGCTCCTCCTCTGCGGGAAGCCAGGGCTCACATCCTTGTCCCCCAGGCCGGCCGGCTTTATGGTCTCTGCTGTGCTGCTGAGGACGCCTGGCGGTCTCCTCCCCGGGCCAGCCCTGCTGTCCCGGCTGGACCTGGACAGGCAGCTCCTCAGCACCCGCGGGCCTCTGTCCTTCCAGTGTCCAGGGAGGCCACCCAGTCGATCCATGAGCGGCGTCTCGGTGGTGCTGAACCTGACTTTCTTCTTGCAGGTGGCTCGGGGGTCCCTGCTCCTCTTCTTGAGCTTCCGTCTGGATCGTAACAGGTCCTTGATGGCTGTATCCAGGTCCGCGTCACTGTCCAGCGAGCTGCTCTTGTCCTCCGAACTCTCTTTCTCACCAACACTCTGTCTCTCTTCTGTCTTCGCAGCACCCTTGGGACCTTCAGACGGGGGCGCATCACCAAGCCCGACTGTCCTGGGGGGCGCGGGTTGGACTTTGGCCTCACCCTCCCTCCCTGGCAGCTCGCCCGCTTCTGCCTGGCTGGGTGGGTCCCGCACATCCTGCCCGGGCTGGGTCCCCATCTGGCTGCGGTCACCATCCTGGGTGCCTTCTGTCACCTCCCTCGTTTTCTTGGGTGTGGACAGCCTGGCAGCGTTGCTGCCTCCTCTCCGTTTCCTTTTGCAGCTCGGGGACAGGTCTGATGCTCTGTGAGCCGGAGGGCCCTTGAGGTCGCTGGCCTGGCTGTTGGGGCCGGACAGCAGCAGCGGGCCCTGTGTGGGCTGAGGGCAGCCTTCGGCCCTGGCCAGCACACTCCCGGATTGTGCTTTGAGGGCCAGAAATGACCGGATTTCCTGCTCGATGCTGTCGTCACTGTCCACGGAGCTGCTGTCGCCCCCAAAGCGGGAAGGCACATCCGGGGAGGGCGAGCGTGGGCTTGCAGAGGGCGGCCTGTTGCTGCCCTCCATGGGGGCTGGCAGGATGGTTTTGGAAATGTCCAAGATTGCTTCGGCGCATATCAGCTCTGCAGAGGTATCCGCCCGGCAAGACACCCGTTCCACACCCTCGCTCCTGGTGATGGTGTTCGCCGGAGGGGCAGAGGCTTTGGCCTCCTTCGGGAGCCTGGAGGAGTGGTCCGGGTCAAGAACTCCTGGTCCAGGGTCCGAGGCTTTCAGGGCTACTGGCTTCTTCTTGCTTGGTGCCCTCCGGTGGGTTTCGGGCAGGACACTTTTCGCGCCACTGCCCGTGCTGCCCGCAGGGGGGTCGGGCACTGTCTCCTCTCTGAGCGGGGCTCTCAGTAGCGGGTCCCCGCCGGCCTCTTTCCTGGTCTTCTCCAGCTGATACAGCTGGATGGCTTCCTCGATGCCATCGTCACTGCTGGAGTCTGACACCTCGTGCACCGGGGCTGGGCTCCTGGCCTGCCTGGCCCTCCGCCCGGCACCTGTGCTCCTCCTCACGCCACCTTTGCTCTGCGCTGCTTCTGGCTTGGGTACAGCCGGCCTCGAGCTGCCCAGGGTCTCAGGCTCCGGGGTGACCTTAGCCCTGAGGCTCCTCGGCTGGGAAATCACTTTTGCTAACCGGGGAGGCTTGCGGAAGACAAACTCCTTCGAGGTTCCCCTCAGATCCTGCTGAGGGGCTGCCTTGACAGGGGGCTCTCTGTTGGTTTTCAGTGTTGCTCTGGCTGCGTTTTCATTTGGGTCTGGGTTTCTGTCCACAGATGCGTCACACCTGGGGTTTTCGTGCTGTCTTTTCTTGTGCAGAAACTGCTCGATCTCCGCCCGGATGCTCTGCTCGAAGGAGTCCTCACTGCTCACGCTGTGGGGAGAGGCAGAGCCCGGGTCCTCGCCGGCCACCACAGAGCTGCCAGAAACACTGCCCAAGACAGGGGCAAGTTTTGGGGGACCCAGGGCAGGTGGGGTGCTGCTGTGGGGGGGCTCTGGTTTGCATCTGCTGTTGCCAGGCGAGACCCTGCCAGGCTGGGTGCCCCCGGATCGGGGCTGTGCGGCTCCACCCCTGGCCTTCAGGTACTCCTGGATGGCCTGCTCGATGTCACGGTCCACGGAGTCATCGCTGTCGGAGTCCAGCCCCAGGGGGCCCAAGTCTGCAGCTGCCTCCTCCCCTGGGGGGTCACAGCGGGCAGCAAGGCCACAGGCAGCAAATGTGGGGGGCTGCTCCTTGCATGCGGAGGGGCTGGTGGCCAGCCTGGCATCTCGGCACCTCTCTGCCTTCTGGCTTCTCTGTGCAGGGCGCTCATCGCTCATGCCCAGGGGCACCGCGTCGTGCTGCTGCAGCGTGCTGATGATCATCTGCACCTTGGCGCTCACCGAGGCTCTGGCGACGTCCTCGCTCGATTCTGAGAAGCACCTGGGAAACCTAAAGCTCCCAGGCGGGCCAAAGGCCTCCCATTTGGACTGGAGCGTGACCACTGGAGGGGCATTCATGAGAAACATCCTAGCGGGTGTGGCAGGCACGCAGGGAAGCACTGCTTTATTTTCTGGCTCTTTTCATATCCTGGGAAGACAGAAAGCACCGCACATGTCAGGTCTAAGGAGCCAGACACATCAGCAAGCATCACGGACGGTCACGGAGCAGCAGCCTCCCCAGGCTACACCATGTCCAGGAGCCCTGGTGTCCTTGTGCAAGCTTCCTGGGTCTCGCTTTCCTCTGGTGTGAAAGGACTTACTCCCTCTGAAGAAAGTCCAGTGTTTCAGCCCTGGGTGCTGCGCCCACACTGGGCACACATTGCCCCTTCCCAACCCTTCCTGTCCCCCTCTGAGCTTGCATCCTCTCGGTGACAGAACAGAGGCTTTCTTTACCTCCAAAAGTTGTCGGGAGGAGCCAGCTTGATAGGAGTCTGCAAATGCTTCTCTGTACATGAAAAAGAACAGCTGTTAGCAAATCCAGGGTAAGCGCGACTTCATGGGTGGCTTCATTCCTGAGGAGACCAGCGCACTCCTGGAACAAAAAGTCGCACGATGTAAGCAACTCAAAACTTATTTCCCCGAGCATCTTCCACAGCCACCTTGACAAAGCCTTTGTACGTGAAAATGTCAGTGGGTCCATATCATTATTTTAATCTAATGGGCACAGAAGTTGCCCCAGACCCAATCCCAAGATCTTGATATCCTGGTGTGGTTATTCCCTGGTTTCCATTTGGGAATTGTACTGTGAAGATGGGGTCACAGCTGGTCTTTACGAGAAAGGCTCAGGAACCACCACTTCCAGAGGGGGCACAATGTAGATGGTGCACGGTCAAAGACAAACGCCAGGTGCACTGTACACCTTTAATTCTCCATAGACTCCTCTGAAGCCCGTGCTACAGCCTCCCCACCCCAGCCCCCCAAATTGGGAGTGCAGTGCCATTTGGATGCAAGAGAGCTCCCCCAGGCTGAAAATGCAGACAAACAGAGCCCCCTTCAGTCATGGTGCCAGCGAGGCTGCAGCCACCCTAAACCTCAGTGGCTGGGCGGGACCTTGCTGAGCTCCCGCTGGGCATCCGGCCCTCAAACCAGGAGCTTCCTTCCTGAGGAGCACCCACGGTGGAACCAACAGGACAGTCCCCCCACGGTGCCACACTGTGACAAGCAACTGTGCTGCTCAGAGAGTGAAATGAAAATGTAACAATGTCTTGCAATTACTTGCAATTCTCTTCTGGTCCGGGCTCACCTTCCAACAGGCCTTTGGGACGAGGTCTTCTCAGCTCTTCTTACACCCTTCCCAAGCACCCTACGCAGGCTTTTAAACAGGTTTTTGACCACTGGAATCGGAGAATCCGAGACGCCCAACTCGGAGGTCGAAGCTGCAGTTCATCAATGTTTTTCAGGAAAGAGAAAGACCTATCGTTAACATCACAACTCCAAATTAAACGAGAGAGAACTTACAGCTCATTCACAACGCTTTTGGGTCAGCAGCCCAGGCAGCTGAGGCGCTGCGGGAGGCACTGTGTGAACTAGCTACCACTTGTCAAATCCTACATATACTACAACCCTGCTTGCCCCATGAAGTCCCTTCCACAAAGATGCTGGCAGGCACACAGCAGCTGAGGACCAACAGGATGCAGGTAGGGAAACCTTGCCCACTGTGCTGCGGGCATTACTCAAACTGCCAGGGCAAAATTACAGAAACTACAAAACACTCCCATGAGCCTCGGGCTGTGAAGGGTCTAAGCCAAGAATGCTAATTCCTTAAACAGCAATGTTCCTTCCAACAATGGGCCCAGGAGGAATTCTGCACCGAAGTGACTTACACCACACGCAAAGCTTTCTGGGGGAGATCATCCTGTCCCCACGAACCTCTTTTATAGCTTCTCAGTGGCCACAGAGTCGGGACTTCTTGTGAGCAGTTTTCAGAGTTGTCCAAGTATGTAGTCCACGACTGAGGTTTGGAAAAAATAATCAAGGGGAGGGCACTCCAGAGACAGCCTGGGGTTTAGAACAGTCAGCCAGGAGACTCAGGTTGGAAACTCCCCAGAACTGTAGAGATAGAAGTGTGTTCCAAGGACAGCTGACCCACTTCTCAAAGTGGCCTGGTCTCCAGGGTGGCTGTGGGGGATCCCTGCACCTGT
>PVJX010037369.1:0-16951 GCA_004027295.1 Dolichotis patagonum
TGGGTTTTCCTTTATAGGTGATCTGTTTCTTTTCTCTGATGGCTTTTACTATTCTGTTCTTATATTGAATTTCTGGGATCTTGATTATTATGTGTCTGGGTGTAGCTCTGTTTGGGTTGTAGGTGGCTGGAGTTCTGTATGCTTCATATTTCTGCATATCATTTCTTTTTTCTATGCTTGGAAAATTTTCTTTAATAATGGCTGTGAATAGTCTTTTTAATTCCTCTGGTTTGATTCTTGCTTCTTCATTCACATACTTTATTCTTAAGTTATAGATCCTCTTGTCATCTTCTAGTCTTTGTAGCTTTACTGCCTGCTCCCTTGTTATTTTTAAGAGATCTTCCCTTTCATGACCCCACGTTGCAAGCCTGTGTTCAATTTTTGATGGTCTATCTTTGGTTTCTTTCAAGCAGTTTTGCCAGCTTTCTATTGAATCTTTAGTTTCCTGATAATCTCTTTGAATCTGTTTCATAAATTCTAAGTTTTTTCTGAATTCTTGACTAAATTTTTTTCTCCATTTGTGTTCCTCCATTGTTCTGTCTGTGTCTTCTTGAGAGGTGCCCAGTCCTTCTTTTATTAATCTACTTGTTTAATTTGAATTATTATCTCTTGTTTAATTTGAATTAATATTTCAGTTTTGGTTCCGCTTACGAGGTCCTGAAGATATCTCTTTATGTCCGCTAACGCTGTTTGATGTTGCATTTTTGCTGCCCTCAGTCTCTTTTGTATTTACCTCTCCTGGATCAATGTTCTCAGGGTTGGGGGCTGGGAGTGTTTTCTTATTTCTCCCTTTAGTCATATTTTTGGTTCCTTCCATACAAGTGTACAGTGTAATTCCCAGACCCTTTTCTTGTTGTTTAAGGCTCCTCTAGAGGGCGCAGGCTAGGAGCTTTAGCCCTCTTCAATAGGTTATCAGAGATTAGAGTTCACCCACGGGCAGTATAGGCTACCTCTTCCCTTCTGGGCCAGTCAACTTTTGCAGGCCTTCACTGCATCAGTGTGCACTGATCTCAGGGAAGTAACTGGGTCCCCGCCAGGGGCGTGGCATAGTTCAAGCAGATTCCACCAATCCGCTCGGCAAGGGGAGTAACCAGCTGAAGCCACTTCCTTATGGAGTTAGGGTTGTCCTGCCCAAATCCAACATGCCGTCCAGTCAGTTTCCCCTTTCCCGTGGTAGGGTCTTATTCCCATCACTCACCGTGTCCCCGAGAACTGCTGGACTGTCCGAGCTCCGATTTCAGCGCGGTTTCAGTGGGACTCCATGGTGCCTCTGGGTGGGTCGTGTGCAGAGCCGGTCCCAGCGAGCTGCATGCAGGGCTGTTCAGCTCTTGGCTCCAGCGGCTCAAGCCAGTCGCTTCAGCGCGGATCGCTTGTTCAGGTCGGGCGGCTGTGCTCGCTGATCTTATCTTCACTAATAGTAGCCCCAGGACCTCATATTTGAGCGGGTTTTCGCACTTTAGTTACTTTCTGGGTTGTGATCTACTCTAAAGATTTTTATATCTAGGGATCTGTGACCTATATAAGGAACTCATGGAAGGTTTAAAATGTTTGAAAATGCCACCTAGCAACCATAATTTATATACTGTTTAAACACAATTATAAAGCAATTATAAAAATTCTTACCACCACAAACAACTTTAGTTAGAAAGTCACCAGCATAATTTATTTTATTCAGCTTTGCGTGTTTGAAGGCCTGGACACTTGGGAAAAATAAATACATTTAATACACTGTGAGAAGCAATAATTAGTGTAATTAAAAGTTTAACAATGGAGAACACAAAAAACTAAGTACAGTGTAGAACCTTTGAGGAATGAGGGGGAGCAGAAGGGAAAATAAGTAGAATAAAGCTATGCCATATATAGGAACCTAATAACCTCAATGAATATGAACATCATGTGCCATATGCATGAGCTAAAATTAATAATATCAATAAGAATGACAATGAAGGAAAGGGAATTAGAGGAGAAGGGAGAGGGCAGAGGTTTAAAAAAAGGAAGCAGATTGTATTTCATATATGTACCTACTCCCCAAGATGATTATAAAATGTATATACTACAAACATGCACTGATAAATAAGAAAGAACTTTTATTCTTTAATTTTGCAAGTTTAACCAAAAGCATTTTACTATCTTAGGAAAATCTAATTGTTTTACACATAGAGACCTTAAACATTTGATTATAGCCAATATAAATATATTACAATAACATTTAACAATGTTTGTTGGCGTATGCCACCATAAGGCTCTGGGAAAATTGCCAAAGTCCTATCAGTGGATATTTGGGGGAGCCTTGTCCAACAGTTCCTCCAAATCCAATTATTTTAGATAAAACCAATTATAAGAGTTAACATGTTTTAAAGCTGTGTGTATTATCGTTTGATGAAGGGAAAAACCCTTAAGTTATTGTATGTAGATGACAGGTGGCAAACATTATCAAGCTGTTTTTCCAGACTGAAAAGGCACTCAAATACAAAATATAGATCTTTCTTAATACATAAAGTGGTATTTTTATAGTAAAACATTCTGCTTTAGGCAAGTAACACTGCAGCTGATCTTTTGATAATTCAGCCAATCAGTCAAATTAGTTAAATAGTAGAGAGAAAATTAGAGATTTAGTAGCTCTTATAACATGAATTCCTTCATTTTATAAATATTTTGTACGTATTAATCTTAGTTAAAAATAATACCGCTACCTTAAAATACAGATAATTCTTTGTGTAAATAAGACTTTAGAACAATGGACAGAATATGTTGGTGGTGCTGGTGATACACTTAAGTAATATCTGTTATGTCAGAGGCTCACAGAATAAAGTAAAATAGTCATATGTCCGACTGTAATAAACATTTTAATTTAAAAAAGTCAGAAATACCAGTTGTCTCAATATTATAAAGTAGGAGTGGGACAGGGTGGTGAAAAAAAGATTGACAATGATGAATATATGAGGAGCCCTTTATAGAGTGCTACACATCCTCTAGGCTGGAAAGCTCAGGCAGAATCCAGTTTTCCTCACAGCACAGCAGAAGAGTCACTAATAGATCAGGACTCAGATCCTGAACTTTCAGGCAACCAGCTTCTGCTGTTTTTCTAGTGAGAAGGCAAATCTCTGATCACAGAGCTAGGCAGGACCTTCTTACTCTATGTGGGTTGTTAGGAATATGTTGGGAATACGTGTAGATTGTTGGTGTGGTCACTGATGTTGTGAACATACTCAGGGGCCAGGATGGTGACTGGTGAGTAATGATACCTGGCCTCAGTTTTTCACATCTCAAGCTAATCCTTTTGAAGGTATTCCTGAGGCTAATCCTGACTGTTCTCAGAGGGGATGAAATACTGTGCTTTTCTTGGAACCTGGTTTTTTCTTTATTTCTCTGCTCACATTTTTGTCTCTCCCTTTTACAGATGTGAATTTTAAAAAGGAAACAAGTGAAATTATACAGCCACACATTTAACCCATCATCCTTTCCTTTACTCTTCAAGATATAGATTTTTGAAGCTCACTCGGCCTTCTTTCTCTTTGCTTCTCAGGTTTGGACATGAGATTGACAACAGTGGCTCAGAGGATTCCCATGGAAGAACTGTCTTGTGACATGAAATGGAAGGATTTGTGAGAGATGACCCCCCCTTGCTGGTTGTGGGTGACAACTGGGACTCTGAGAACCACAAGAGACATTTGAGGCAATCTGCTGTACCTCAGGAGAAACCAGAGGTTCAGGAAGCAGTCTCTGAATATCTTGGCTTTGGTGAGCATTTGAGTGCAAGCTGGGGCCTTCCACCATCTCAGAGAGTTTCTATAATAAATGGTTTCCATGATGCAGGTGCCAAAATGTTAGACTGTGACCGAGTTTTACACAATTGCTCCAAAAAATATGCAGGAAAAAGAACTGGTGACAATGATGCCTGTGGAAAAACCTTCCACCACTCCTTAGAAGTTACTCAGTTTGAAAGAAATCAAATGAGAGACAAACCCTGTAAATACCCTGAAAATGTTAAATCCATCAACCATTTTGCCCACATTGATGATCAAAAAGTAATAAAAAGAGGAAAGAAACTGTATGAAGGCAATGCCTTTGGGCACATCTTTGCCTTGAGCTCATCTCTGAGTGAGAACAGGAGGAGTCACCTCACTGAGAAACCATATAAATGTACTGAATGTGGCAAATGTTTCAAACGCAACTCTTCTCTAGTTCTGCATCACCGAACTCACACTGGAGAGAAACCTTATACCTGTAATGAGTGTGGAAAATCTTTTTCCAAGAACTACAATCTGATTGTGCATCGAAGGATCCATACAGGTGAGAAGCCATATAAATGCAATAAGTGTGGGAAAGCTTTTAGTGATGGGTCAGCTCTGACTCAACACCAGAGGATTCACACAGGTGAGAAGCCTTATGAGTGTCTAGAATGTGGAAAAACCTTTAACCGAAATTCATCTTTGATTTTGCATCAAAGAACTCATACAGGAGAGAAACCATATAGATGCAATGAGTGTGGGAAACCTTTCACTGATATCTCTCACCTTACTGTGCATCTCAGAATCCACACTGGTGAGAAGCCCTATGAGTGCAGCAAGTGTGGAAAGGCTTTCCGAGATGGCTCGTACCTTACCCAGCATGAGAGAACTCACACTGGAGAGAAGCCTTTTGAGTGTGTAGAGTGTGGGAAATCCTTCAACCGTAATTCCCACCTCATTGTGCATCAAAAAATCCATTCTGGGGAGAAACCCTATGAGTGTAAAGAATGTGGGAAGACATTCATTGAGAGTGCATATCTTATCAGACACCAGAGGATTCATACTGGTGAGAAGCCCTATGGCTGTAACCAGTGTCAGAAGCTTTTTAGAAACATTGCTGGCCTCATCCGGCACCAGAGGACTCATACTGGTGAGAAGCCCTATGAGTGTAATCAGTGTGGCAAAGCTTTCCGGGACAGCTCTTGTTTGACCAAGCACCAGAGGATTCACACTAAGGAATCTCCATACCAGTGTCTGCAGTGTGGGAAGTCCTTTAAGCAGAACTCTCATCTGGCAGTTCATCAGAGTCTGCATAACAGGGAGAGCCTCCACCAGTGTCCTTGGTGTGGGAAATCATTTAGGAGGAGCTCATCCCTTGTCCGACATCAGAGAGCGCACCCTGAACAGCAGCCTGTGGAAACATAAAGAATGCAGATGACCACACTTCTCCCAGTTGACTAAAAAACCTGCACAAAGGTGGTGCGGCTTCAGATGTGACTTCCTGGTCCTTAAGCTATCTAGAGAATTGGTCATTGTGAGACATTCTACAGTCTAGTTAAACCCATTATTGAGGAACTCCTGGAGAAAACATTAGATGGTAAATGTGACAAAAACTTGAAGAATCATAAAGCCAGTCCAATCATGATAGTGCATACATTAGGAATAAAACATGAGAATGTGAAGAAGGTGCTTCCATCAAGATATCTACCCATTTTACTTCTACTTCAGCATGCCAGAAAGAACTCATGAATGTAGTCAGTAAGTGATCATTAGGGGGAAACTTTTAATAGGGAGTGTCCAACTACTTTCTAGAAGCAAATGCTTATTAGAATCAGACCTTGTGAGTGTAGTCAGGAAGAGAAGCTTATGAAAGGAGTTTTCAACCAGTCTTTCTGTATCAGCAAAGACATCCCAGTGCACATCCCCATACACCACAGCAACAGAGACACCACAGAATTAGAGCTGGAGTTTGCTTGGTGGAGGTGTTTCTGTGTTATAGTCCCTCATGGGAAATTTGACAGAACAGTTGCTTCTGGAGGAGGAGTGACAGCATCTTTCCTAAGACTAAAACCTGCCTCTAGGATTGAAAAGAGTACTTTTGAGAAACTTAACATGTTGCTTTAGTTGTTCAAAGTATGAAATAATGAGTTGTTATCTTTACCTGGTCACTTCCCTAGCCCCACCTTTGTTCTTCATTGAGGATTTTTAATTTATTCTGTTCAGCCACTCTGACTCATACTTAAAAGGGTTTTGTTGCCAGGTTGAAAATGCTTATAATACGGCAAAAAGAAGCCATAAGATAGATTTATTCTCTTTCCTGTAAAGATATGTGCACATATGGGTATAGCTTAGAAATAGGTGATAGAGAAATAAAGAAATCATTAGGGTACTAGAATTGTGTATGGTTTTTTCCTCTATTATAAATCATACATTGTTGTTATAATAACTTGATCATAAACACATGAAACGTGAAGAGGTAAGTTTGGAGATTCTTTGGATCTTTTATTTATTTTTGTGTATGTGGTACTGAGGATCAAACTCACAACCTTGCACTTACCAGGCAGGTGCTTACACCACTGAGCTAAATCCCCAACCCATTTCTTTGGATCGTCTCTACCAGTAATGCCTAGATCAGGGCTAGAGAACCTCATAAGCCTCAAGGCAGAAGTGTCCCTATGGTCAGACAGCCCAGGGATCCAGAATTATTTCCTTCTTTGGAACTTGAACTCTAAGGGTTTTGGCATTGTGGAGGAACAGGTAGAGAGTGGAGAACCAGAGTTTTCAGTGAAGCTTGGGACAGCTGTAGAATGGCCCTTCTGGAGGCCGCAAAGGCACAAGAGTTGATGCCCTGGAGATTTTGTCTGCCTTCCCACCCCCAAGTTCTATTCACTGTCTTTCTATGGCAGGAGAGTCAGTGTGAAGGCCATCTTGAGCTAATTAAGGCTGAATTACATATTAGAAATCAAACTAGTTAAATGCATGGCACACTGTGTATGTCTATAATCATGTTGGGAGGCTGAGGCAGGAATATTGCATGTTCAAGCCCAGCCTGGGCAATTTACTGACTTAGGATATCTTGTCTAAAAATTTTGAAAGGTCTGGTTGTATAGCTTAGTACAAAGGCCCTAAGTTCAATTCTTGGCACCACAAAAAAATAAATAAACCAAGGCAGGGGTCTCTATGCTTGCCCTTCAGTGACAGAACCAGAAGATGAGCCATAAGGAGGAGGCCTGAGGATAGTCTTGGTAAAGACTGCACATTGGTATGTATAGATGTCTGTTTCTTTCACAGACATAGTTTCCCTCAGATTGTCCAAGAGTGGGTAAAAAATTCTAACCCTTAAGGTTTGTTTTGAGTTGCCATCTCCACACAGGTTGTCTTTGGGATGTGTCAGCCTGACCAGTGCCTTTTTAGTGCTTGGCATGTGGATATTCCTGGAAGAGGTGACCAAAGGGAAGAAGAAATGCCCCATGAGCTTTCTCACAGTGTCAGGTCCATTCTTCTCCATGTATACCCCTTAGATGCTTAAACATGTGCCTGTCCCTAGATGGAGAAACCAGAGGAGGGGAGAGAAGAGGAGGGCAGCAGCATCTGGAAAGGGGCCTGTGCAGGCCTGTTCTCTGATTCCTCTGGCACTGTGACCTCATGCTCAGTGCCCTCCCCTGTTTTCATTAAACTGTCTTGTCCCAGATCATATCTTGTTGTCAGCCTCTCCTTGATACCCCAGTGTCTTCTCAAGTGTCCTGTCCCCTAGAGCTTCCCAAGTATTTCTCCTGTTGGTCTGGAGGATAGGCAGAACTTGAGGCTGGGTCTTAGCTGGTTACAGGGGTATGAATATTGCTGTGGATTTTCTGAGCATCAGTTATGCTGCTGTGGCTCTCTAGACAAAGCATGGTCATACCAGAGTGTGAAGGTGTAGTGACAGCTGTACGACTGGGATAAGCAGCCTACAGGTTCTGTGACTTGTGACCTGGTGTCTCCACAGTGCTGAAATTCTGAGGTCTTGACTCAGTGAGGCCAATTGGAGAAGGTTTTCTGGCAGCCACTCTCTTCTAGGCACATCCTCTTGCAGAACCAGTCCTAACTGCTTCCTGTGTGCTGTACACTTTGGAACAACAGAAGATAGGAGTGAGTGCTGGCTTGGCCCTATGCAGCTGTGTCCCAGAGGACAGTGGGTGCCAGCACTGATAGAACCAGAGACAGTGAGGCAGCAAGAGGGAAGAGAGCAGCCTAGGGAAGCACTTGGAGAAATGCTGAAGCCGCTTGTGTTTGAATGTGGTCTACAGCAGAGTGGAGGCAGGTTATCTTCACTAAACCAGCTCGGGTTGGGTGGTGGCGGTGCTGAGTTCTAGGGACCCTAGCCGCGGGACAGTGTGACTGACATCAGGGGATCCAACTGGCTCGTGCCCTTCAGAGATTGTGTGTGTGTGTGTGTGTGTGTGTGTGTGTGTGTGTGTGTGTGTGTGTATTAATAAAGTCCACTACAGAAGAGCACAACCCCTTCACCTGACTTTGGTCAGGCTCCTCTGAGCCCTCTGCTCTATAAGGTCTGACTTTGGGCTGCCCTCTCTGTTCTTGTAGGATTTACTTTGGGCAAGAGTCCTGCTGACTCCATTTAGCAATACCCCTCCGACCCCCAGGGTTCAAGCACCCTTAGAATCTGATTAAACTCCTCATCGTCCACTTTTGCTATCATAGCTCCCCAATCTGCCTCAAGAAGAATTCTATTGAGCTGCTCCATAATTTCTCACACAATGATTCCCACTCTGCTGCTTGGTTATTTTATTTTATTTTTTTATTTTATTTTATGGACTGGGGGTTGAACCCAGGGCCTGTGCGCTGAGATATATTTTCAACCCTTTTATTTATTTTTAAATTTGAGGGTGGAAGGAGAAAGGAAGGAAAGACGTCTTGGTCTCGTGGGCCACCCAGCTTGCTGTCATATGGAATTCATGCAACTGTGAATTCCAGAACTATTTAAATGTCACCAGAGAGCATCCAGTAGTGACAAGAAATACCAGAAGGTGAGGCAGAATTTCCTCTGCCAGCCCCTTGGCTGGCAAAGAAGTCCCCTTTTAGCATCAGAACAAGTCCAGGTCATAAGAATGTGTCAAAGTTCATGTGGGAGTGATGGGGACAGGGATGACTGGCCATTGTATTCCTGCTGATCCAAACCTGTGTTTGTGTTCAGAACACCGAAAATCTTGGAGGGTAGGCAGCAGGGCTAGAGGGTTTTTTTTTTCCCAGAGGGGTGGCTAGTTTTGTAGTGCAAATAAATAGAGTGATCTGTGAGTCTTGTGGGAGACATGAGGAAAGATGGGGTGAGAGAACAGAGCCCCTCTATCTCAGTCTCATCTTGGAATAAATGCAGAAGAGCCAGCTGGTCCCAGCTAAGGCAGAAGAATCACAAGTTCAAGTCCCACCTCAGTAACTTAGTGACTTAGCGAGACCCTATCTCTAAAATATTTTAAAAAGGACTGTACTGCAAAGAAGAGAAGAGAGAGGAGGGCTGGAGAAAGACTTTAGAAAATTTAATACTTGGCAGCAGGAGAAAGAGATGCGCCAGGTTTGATGGTGCTGTCATGTAACCCAGGCACTTTGGGAGGCTACAGCAGAAGAATTGCAAGTTCAAGCCCAAGTTTGAGCAACTTAATGATTGAGGAACACTCCATCTCAAAATAAAAAATTTAGTGGGATGTAGCTCAGTATGAAGGCCCTCAGTTAAATCTCTAGTACTATGAAAAACCAAGAAACAACCAGCACCAATAAAACAAAACAAAAAAACTCTTATTAGGTGGGGTTGTCCCTTGGTGGTCAGCTCAATCTTTGGTTTTTTCATTTTTCTTTTTCTTTTCAAAATTTTATTTAAAGAGAAAAAAAGCAAAACAGAAAAAAGGGTAAAAATAATACAGAATTTCAAAAAAAATAAACAGTAAGAAGTCACTAGTTGATAAATTACATATTGTCCTCTTAGAAATAGTTGTTCAAGTTATAAAATTAGAGCATACAAAGTGGACATTCAAACAGTGAGGCTGCAAACAATTCTGTTCAATGATCCAACAAAAACTTAGTAATATGGTTATCAATCCTACACATTTAAACATACATACAGTTATATGTATGTATATGTAAGTGCTTTAGAGCACTTTTCCTCCTTTTGCTTTTTAAGTCCATTATCTGTTTAGTTATATCATGTTTCACCTTGCTCAGTACCTTACTGATTTGTTATTTCCTTTTTATTTTATTTATATATTTTAAATTTTTAAAAATTATTTTGAAGGTACTAAAACACAACAGAACAAAACGGAACAAAGCCAAGTAATACAGTGTAGCAAAATTGGTACAGAACTTCACAGCAGGTTACCTGGATAACAGTAATAGGTACTAGTATATGTTGTTATCTTCACAGTTGTTCTTTCAATCAGGTATAGCAAAATCAAAGGAAATACAGGACATTATAGAACTTATTAAAACTATTTAATAGAGCAATAACATTAATCAGAACAAACCAAAACAGTGATAAAAATATTTGCTTTCAAAGAGATGGTAGAAGGAAATCCCCCTTATTTGCTATAATGCATATGGTCAACCTTCCAAGAGATGCTCAGATCTCTGGCTCCCACTTGCTAAAGGGGAGGGGGGGGTGGATGGGATATTTGATATTTCAGCCTGTGTGCCAATAGATTCACAGCCACTTACCAGGGTGGTGAGCGAGTGGGTTGCTTTCTTTCTCAGTGCCCCAAGTTCCAACATGGTGTGGATCTCAGGAAATGCTGCTGGTTCTCACCCTGGGACTGCCGCTGCTTGCCAGGCTGAAGCCACTTACCTGGGTGGCAAGCAAATGGTCATTTTTCATTTTGAGACAGGGTCTTGCTATGTAGTTCAGGCTGGCCTTGAGCTCACTTTTTAGCCCAGGCTGGTCTCAAACTTTCAATAAACCTCTTATCTCAGCCTCCCAAGTACTGGGATTACAGGTGTGCACTACCACGCCAGACTCTGGTCAACTATTTCAACACAAAAGGGCCAAAACTTTCTCTAGGTGCTTAAGAGCAAGCTGGTCCCAGCTAAGGCAGGAGAATCACAAGTTCAAGTACCACCTTGATAACTTAGTGACTTATCAAGACCCTGTCTGTCAATAAAAAGTTTAGAGTCTCTGATAGAGTTCAATATTGTTATAGTGTAAGTTTTCCTTTCTCTTGGGTAAACACCAAGGGGTCTGATGTTGGGCTATATCATCTGTTTTTAACTGTGTACCATATCATGTTCCTTTCCAAAACACCCACTTCTTTTTTGTTGTCTCACTAGCAATAAATGAATGTTCCAATTGCTCTGTGTCCTTACCAGCACTTTGACACACCAATTTCAGTTTTTGTTTTAGTTCTGATGTGTATGGTGGCTGTGGAAGGAATTTTACCTAGTAAAAGCTCAGTAACTCTGGTCCTTTTTTGCATTAGCTTCAGATGAGCGATGCTGTAGTAACAAATGTCTGTAAACATCTCAGACTCCCACCACCATGGCACATGTCTGTTGTGGACTGGCTGCTGCTTGACTCCACACTGCCCTCACTCCAACAGTTGGTTTCCCCTTTTAACCTGGGCATTATTGATGTCCTGGCAGAGGAAAGGACAGGGAGATCCAAAGACTTAAAAGCTTCTACCCTGGCCAGGCATCCTAGCACCCAGGAGGGTGAGGCTGGAGGATTATTGAGAATGTGAGGCCAGCCTGAGCTCTGTAATAGGTTCAAAGTCAGCCTGATTACAGAGAATCGTAAATGTGGATACAACAGACCTTCAGACGTGGTGGTAGCTGAGGAGGCAGCAGTGGTAGTGACTCTGGAGGCTGCAGTCTGGGTCCTGGTGTTGGCCCAGCTCCAGCATGGTAACACTTGCTGAGCTGCTGGTGCTCCTGGCTGCTGTCCTGGACATGGCCTTGGGTTGCTTTGCTGGCATCAGTACTCGTGCCAAGGAGTGCTTCATTGAGCAGGTCACCTCGGCATCAAGGTGGGCCTCATCCTCAAGGTGGCCAATGGTGGCTTCCATTGTGTGCTGAGTCCAGCGCAGTTCTTGAAATTCCCTGGACGAGAATAGTGGAGGGTGAAGAAATGAAGATGTGAGTCATAATGCAGAAAGCTGAGGCCAGGTGGAGCCCTCTCTCCTGGTGGGAGAAAAGGAACTGCTTAGCAACTGCAATCAGCAAGCAGGTGACAGGTGAAATCCCTCTCCTAGTGGGAGGGAGGACGTGCCTCATGGATGGTTGTCTGGCTTGCCTCAAGTGCTCTGTGTTAGTGGGCTTGCTTTGCTTTAGATCAGCATGTGATCCAGTTCTAGCTCAACCACTCCCCACGATGTGGAGATTGTAGGGTCTGACAATAAAAGGATTACAAAGCAGACTGAGTCCAGTGGGAAGAACATTTGCTGCTCACATGGACAGATTTCATTTTAGTAATAGGATGTCTACCTTGACTCCAAATATAGTGATTTTCTCCACTGACATCAGGGAGGCTCCAAAAGACCAGCCAAGGAAAGAAGCTCACCAGAACAAGCTGGAAGAGGTGATCAAGGAGTCATCAGTGGTGATGACAGCTGCAAGACATGTGCGGGAGTTCATGGAAATCCAGGAGAGGAAATGAGAGCCATCGATGACAACACAAACTGCAGAGTGGTCCCTGGGTCCTTCTTTGAAGCTCTCACTCTAGTTGCTGTGACACTAAGGCAGATCTGTTGGGAGCCATTGAAGCTGGACACTGACCACATGTTCAGGGCTGTAGCATGGCTGGGGAATGACCATACCAAAAACAGAGCACCTAGGTGAGCTACATGAAGAAGCTGCTACAGCTCAGAAAAATACCAAGCCCCTAGACAATCCAAGCAATGGGTTGCTAGGCAGCAGGGTTGAAATTGACATCATCCTTTCTAGTATATAAGTAAACATGCTGCATAGGTTAAGCCACACCTTTCCTCCCATCAGGAGGATAAGGGCTCCACCTGACCCCATCTTTGTCTCTTCTTTTTTTTCTCATCCTCTCATGGTCCTTCACCCCAAGAACTTCAGGAGTTGCATGGGTCATGGCACAGACCTTCTACATGGGGAGAATTTGAAGTCAGAAGGGTTGTTTGAAAGGCCTTTTCTTGGAAAGGCATGGTGGTGCACTCCTGTAATCCCAGCACCTGGGAGGTTGAGGCAGGAGGATCATTGTGAGTTTGAGACCAGCCTGGGCTACAAAGTGAGCCCAAAGCCAGCTTGAACCACATAGCGAGACCCTCCCTCAAAAAGATAAAAGACCTTTTCTTCATGATCCCAAACTCATAATTCCCTTGTTTACCAAACATGATGGTCAGAATAGTGTCATTAATGTCTATATTTTTATTTTTAGAACTGTACATTCACAGTTTATTTTTTTGTGATTAATAGATACTGGGGGGCTTTTTAGGAAACAGTGAAAATTTGACATTTGATCAGCATAAAATTTCTTATTTGAAGTCTTTCAAGAATTCATTGTAGGGGCTGGGGATTTAGCTCAGCGGCATAAGCGCCTGCCCTGCAAGCTCGAGGTCGTGAGTTCGATCCCCAGTACTGATAAAAAAAATAATTCATTGTAACAGAATACAGTAGTATATTTTTTCAATAATGTCTTTCCTTTTTGTTTTCATTTAAAAATGTAACTTGTTCAGGAAATTGGCACAAAGTCTGACAGAACCTTACTAAAATGTGGCTTGAATCATAAAAGATTCATTCTGTTCAGCTGTTACATGAAACAATGATTTCAATCTTGACATTTTCTGCCCAGCATAATGGCAGAGTGCTCTGACTTGGGAGTGTGCTAGCAGACTGGGGCCTTTTATACTTTACTTTAGTATGCTTCAGGCATAAGACTTGCCCCAATAAACATCCCCCCCCAATTTTCCCATTGAATCTTAAGACTGAATCACCCAACTTAACTTGGTGTATCAGTGGCTAAGCTAATCGTTGTTTGGTTTCTGCCTCCTAAGAAGTTTCTGTCCAGCCAATTCTCCAGGTGTCTCAGCAAATGTGAGCTACTTTTTGCACTGGCACATCCCTTTTCTCCAACTTGGCATATATGCAATATGCAATGACATCACTGAAAAAATTGGGATTTCTGATGTCAAATGGTTAAAGCCTCAGGGGCTTCTTTTGCAGTGATAAACAGCCACTATTTTATTTTTCATCAGTGGCCTGGTAGGCCACATCAGGGCACTGAACACAGTGCCAGTGTCAGCACTATGATTCTGTTCTTGTTTCTCTTAGGTCTTTCTGTTTTGGCACATGTGAGTTTTGTTTTATATAAAGTGAAAAGACTTTCTCTTGCTCTCTGATGATGCTGTCTGATGATGGGTTTCAGATTAAAAGAGCTTCTGGGTTTGGTGTGGGAGTGATCCAGGATTGTGTCATGACTGATGTATACGAGGTACTGACGGGTTTTTCCCGTCAGTGCCAGTTAACATGGTGCTGGACAGCGCCTCCCTTCAGCACAGCCTCCTGTTCTTCTAGTGAACCCGAAAGTTAAACGTCTAGCTTGACGCCAACTCTCCTCCAATCAGCTGTCAAACGTCATTCCACCTCCCCCTTTAACTCTGCACCTGTCAACTGCAAATAAATAAAGCCCGAGGTTTTTTCTTGAATCTTCTAAAGGGTGCTTACTTCTCTTCGGCAATCCTCCTGTGCTCGCAATAAAGGCTTCTCTCTCCTCTCCTCTCCTCTCCTCTCCTCTCCTCTCTCTCTCTCTCTCTCTCTCTGTCTCTCTGTTTTCTCTTTTATCTCTCTCGCATTGCAGTACCAAACAGGTACCTGTACTTTAAAAAAAAAACTTTCCAAGGGAAAAACTATATGTAACAATTTTATATAGTTAATTTAAATTTGCAACAGTTTATTGATAAGGTGGCTGTCTCACATTTGGACAACTGCTGAATGCCAATTTTTTGTGTGGAAGCACACTTCAAAATTGAATTAAAATACATAGATTTAGAGTTGGTTATGTGTCTAACATGCCCCAGGTTCATTAAATAAACCATTCTTTAGAAAAAAACCCCTTTATCCAGGTGAAGTAGCATGCACCAGCAATCCCAGCTACCTGAGATGCTGACGTAGTAGGATCACAGGTTTGAGACTGGCCTAGCAAACACAGCAAGCAAGATCTGATCTAAAAAAATAAGTAAATAAAATTTGTTTATAGTAGGGAGGTGGAAGAGCTTCCCAGCACTGGAAAAAATAAAAACATTTTTCATGCAAAAAATATATTAGAACCAAAGCATTTGGTTAAAATATTGGTAAAATGGCTGCAAACATGTAAACCACCCACAACACATAAAGAGCTCTTAAAATAAACTCCAAATAATCATAGCAATCTAAGACTGTGGAAATTTTTCATTAACATCCAGGAAAAGAAACACCAACGGCTTGGTAATTGTATGAAAAGTCCAAATATGCTTGCATGTGTGCAAATTGTCACCAAGATGTTCCACTTCAGCATGTATGGCAGCAATTACTTGTCTCTAACATTGACTTATGTGTATTGGCTTATAAACACATGATGTTGTCTCCTTAACACGTGGGAAAGAAATCAAGGCTGAACACAAAACATTGTTCCTTGTGTCCAGGAACAGTAGCCTACCCAAACAAGTGTCCCTAGAAGAACACAGGAAAGTATCAAGAGTCTCTGACAGGGTGAAGAAGAGGTGAGAAAGAGGCTCCATTCTCTCATTAATTATTTACCACACACATTATTACTGTAACAATACAGTAAAAATTTTAAAATCCCAACATTCTGGGAGGCCAAGGCAGGAGGATGATAAATTTAAGCCCAACCTGGGCAGTGTGTGGAGACCCTGGGTTCAATCCCCAGTAAGATGAATACATGCACACACTGTAGTACACCCAGACAGGGTCAAGGTTTCCTTAGTTGACAAGGGACAAGAACACACTCCTTCCTGCCTAGTGACACAGAAGAACCCACTAGCGTCTCCCAGGGCACCTTGCTGCCTGTGTCTTCTGGAGCTTGGTTCCACAGGAGCTGCCCTGAAGATCTTTGCCACCAGGTTGCCACCAGCTTCCCACTAGTGTGTGCTGCCTTTCTCTGACCCTTGCATGCCATCCACTGGGTATTTAGATCAGCTGCAGAAGATACTGCTCCCAGTGCAACTTGCAGGCAGACTTCCTGTGAGTTTCTATGAAGGAGGCCAGGTGGGCCACCCTGGCTGACAGGTGTGCAGTCACTCCTCTGTCTTGAGGGCCCTTCTGACTCACTATGTAGCTGAAGCCATAGCCTTCACCAGCCCCTGGATCCCCTGAGGAAACTGCATGTCTCTTCTGTTCCTCTGGACTCTGAAGCATTTCTACCTGGTCTTCACATACTCAGGCTTCTTGCATAGATGAGCAAGAATTATCCTGGTGAAACTTTCTAGATTGTAGGACATGTACTCCTGAGCAAAATCCTGAGCTGATGCTTCCAGTTCACCTTTCTTTCCCAGGCTGGGGTAGGGGGAGATAATATTTGAATCTTTTTTTTTTTAATTTTATTTAAAGAGAAAAAGAGCAATACAGAAAAAAGGGTAGAAACAATACAAAACCTCAAAAAAAACCATAAATCACTAGTTGACAAACCACCTACTCCCCGAAATAGCTGTTCATGTTACAAAATTAAGGCATACAAAGTGAACACACAGTGAAGCTGCAAACAGAAAAAACAGGATGGAATAAAGCCAATTGAGACAGTATAGTGAAATTGGCACAGAACATCACAGCAGGTCACCAGGACAACAGTAACAGGCAACATTGTATATTTCGTCTTCACAATAGTTGTTCTTCTACTAGGTAGAGCAAAATCAAAGAAATACACAACATTATAGAACACATCAACACAGTATTGAATAGAGCAACACCATTAATAAGGACAAAGCAAAACGGCAATAAAAATATCTGCCTTCAGAGATAGTAGAAGGAAACGCCCCCGACTTGCTTTACCATATATGGTCACCTCCTAAGAGATACCCAGATCCCTGGATCCCAGTTGTTACGGGGGAGGAGGGGGGATGTGATATGTTTGATTCTAAGCCCGCGACCTGGTAGGCAGCAGGCTGCTTACTGGTTGGCTCGGCGCCCTAAGTTCCAGCATGGCGCGGATCTCAGGAGACGCTCTTGCTTCTGGTTTCCCCGCCCTGGGGTGGCCGTGGCTCCCCACACCACAGTCACTTTCCAGGGCGGCA
>PVJX010037370.1:0-16994 GCA_004027295.1 Dolichotis patagonum
TTATATTCAAAATATTTAGTGTCAGACCCAGGACAGCAGAGCACAGCTGTGGTCCCAGCTCTTCAGGAGGCTGAGACGGGAAGCAGACTTGATCCCGGGAGTGTGTGGCTAGCCTGGTCTATATACTGAGATTTCCATCTCCCTACGCACACCAAAAAGGACAAAGAAAAATGCTAGGAATGAAGCTCAGTGGTAGAGCAAAGGTCTAGGTTGTGAGAATCCTGAGTTCAGTTGTCAGCACCACACAGAGACATGATTCATTAATGTAGACCACACTGACCTCAAACATGAGGACAGAACCTCCTCTTACTCTGAGGTCCAGTCCTTCTTCTGGGCAGAGGATTGAGGCAGGAAGTAGGGTGCCAACCCAGTCACATTGCTACAGGCAGCTAAGCTAGTTAGAAATATCATAGGCAGTCAGATAGGGCTAGGCCCTGGAAGAAACTGGCACAGAGGACTAGATGTCTCCTGACCTTGAAGGAGACACACACCTCTTGCTATGGGCCAGAAGGCAAAACAAATGCAACCACACCCTCAACTATAATCCTTAGGGAGTAAGTCTGGATCACCTTGAGAAGTCAGGAGTCACCATTCCAATCTCTAGGGAAGAGTCTTTGCTAAAAATGCCCAGCTCCTACATGACTCGCTTCCCCATTTGTTCCCAATTTAATCAATTTTACCTGAGTTATTAATCTTATTTGTTGAACATAGGTCTGTCCCTCGTCATGCCTATCTGCCTTGAGAGTTCCCAGTTTTCTCCAACTCACTTCACCTCATGCTTTTGTTCTATAAACACAGAATTCTCTCTCTCAGATAGAAGCTTTCTTTATCTCAATATGTATTTCTGCTGTTAACCTCCTTTGTTCCTAAAATTCATTCTTTGTTTTTAGAAAACATGAACTCGTAGTGGACATATAGGTAGGGAGTTTCATTCCCCTGTGTCAACATGATCAGAAAGACCAAATGGAAGGTGCTTCTGCCACTCTGAGGACCTGTCTAACCTCCTCTTGTGGTTAGAGACCTGAGGCCACAGGCTGGGTTTTACGCACAGCCTGAGGCATGAAACCCAGGTTGGGTGTGAAGCCTCTGTCTATGGAAATCAGTCCCTGATCATCTAAACCCAGCCCCTCCTCCCCAAAACACAAAGCCCTGCCTCTGTTGTCTCATCCTAACCATTCTTCCATCTTTAACCTTTCCTTATCTCCATATCTCTCATTTCTCCGACCAGAGATCCCAAACAGTTCTTAGTGGTGAATATAAAAGCATGCAGGAGTCATAAAAGTTCCAAAGTTTTTATTGATCAATACAATACATTTGACAATATGCTAAAGATCAGGATTTATTCTTAGCCATGTTTTTGTCTGGATTCTGCTCAGCAGACTCTTTTTCCTACTGCTGTTTCTTCCAGAGCTTGGCCGTGGCCCCAGCTGGAGGCTGAGTTAGTTGGTAGCATTTTCGGGAAAGACGTAATTATAGCATTCTTCCCAGCCAGGACCTTTCTTCTCTTTTTGACTTTCTCCATCATGAGTTTGTCCACTCTCTCCTTATCTGATGTGCTTCCAAATTCCTTTACAAACTTCTCCAGGATCCAGCAGCATAAACCTCTGTTCCTTTTCTTCCAATGCCATGTGATTTTGTTAGTTTCTTCACAGATTTGTCTACATTTGATGACACTCCCTTCTTTCCCCAGACACAAATCAGACGGAGCAAAACTGATCCACACCTTGATGTTTTGCATCTGTTTAAGCAGCTGTCAGTACAGAGTTCATGTTCTATTTCTCCCAGCTCTGTTTCAAAATTAATATATGATTTCCAAAGCGCCTCCAGCATGTCTAGGTACAGCTGGCCGATGGCCAATTTGTAGATGGCTCTTACCCTCTCAGTATCACCAAGCCAAGCATTGTCTCTAATTCTGCAAATTGAATTCATGAGGTATAATTTTCAGGTCCAAATTCCAGGAACTTTTCATAAAAGCTTCCAGCACCTGTCGAATTCTACAAGCTGCAAATCCAATTAGTTGTAACCCTTAAATAACTTGTTCTTTGGACCTTTGCCTATGGCTGCTCCCAAAGCACATCGGGCAAGTGCCAAATTTTCCTGTCTTATTCCAGACTGGATAATATAACCACATTTTGGCAAACATGAATTTGTGTGGAATGAATTCCAAGGCAGACTTACTGAACCTGTCTTGCCCCTTCGGGATCCTCTATCTCTGGCTTGTCACAGATGGCTTAGTTGATCCCCAAGTAAATGTAGTCCAGTGCCGTGTCCACTGGTTGGATGGGATGCTGGCAATGCTCTCTCATAGACTTCCCACAGCCTCAGCTTTGGTCTCGCCCCCCCCCCCCCGTGCAAGTAATCGAACCATCTGTAGTCACTGTTTGCATTAGCCTTCACTTCCCGCTGGAACTTGTGTTTGCCCAGGATCAGATCTTCAATGCCGCGCCTGTCACCGAAGTTCTTCTCAACGAGTATAACATTTTGAGAGTTCTCTGGCGTCGTGTTTTTGGAATTCTCTCCAGGCTATATGTGTAGATGACTCATACCCTTTCCAGGTCTCACTGATTTTCCTCAAACCTGGCACAGGCGACATGAAGGTGTTCGTCTATATGTCCATCTCCAATGAATCCCACCGCTCTCTTGTACATTTTCTGGGCTTGGGCCACGGAAGCATGGTTATCTTCCAGGCAGGTGTTCCTGATTCAGGTCTTCCCATCAGGGTGGTCCAGACAAAATGCTAATGCTGCAGGCTCACTCCACCTCCTTGTACCTCAGCTCCAAGAGGATGTGAGAGTGCCACGTCTGCTCCTAAGGCTGACACTCCATCCAGCACTCAAACATCTTCCAGGCGCAAGCCGTATTCCCCAGCATGTCCTCCATGTATGCATACTTGTGCCAGAACTTCTGGACTCGGCCTGGTTGTCACAGTCTGGTCTCAGATGTTTCGGGCATGGTTGACTTAAAGGTTCTTCATTTCCACTTCTGTATATTTCAGCCAGTGTGTGGTATCTCCAATGTCTACATCTAAAGCACACTTGTCTATGCATCGAGATCTTTGAATTTCCGTTAGACTTTTCTCCCACTGCATATTTTACCCAGTTACTGATCACAGTCCTGTTTTTCCTTATGTTATTTTCAAAGTCTTCCTTTTCCTGAGGTTGTAATTATTGAGCGCTTCTTCATCTGTGATCCTCTGTTCAGGTGGAGGCAGGAGGAGCTCAAGTTCTCTTTCTTCAGCGTCTCTTTTTTTTTTTTTTTTTGTCTTTTTGAGACAGGGTCTCGCTATGCAGTTCAGGCTGGCCTTGGGCTCAGTTTGTAGCCCAGGCTGGTCTCGAACTTGCCATAATCCACCTGCCTCAGCCTCCCGAGTGCTGGGATTACAGGAGTGTGCCACCACGTCTGGCCCCTTTGGCTTCTCATTCAGCAGTTCAAGAAAACACACACACATACACATGTACACACACATACGTGTATAAGCAATTGACTGGTTTGGAGGACAGACTGTGTTGATAGAAACTGAGGTACAAAAACAACTAAACGCTTGTATTGTTTGATTGACTTTGCAGGCCTGGGGTCAGTAGTCCAAGCATCTATAAGGAAGATAACAGTAAGCAATATAGCAAATGTGGAAGATTTCCTCCTGTCTTGTTTTTGAAATTCAGTATTGTTCTCACTGTTGAGTTTTGTTCCAGTTTATTGTTTTATTTAATGTTCTATTTTGATTGATTTTATTCTATTTTATTTTATTTTATTTTATTTTGCTATGTCTGATGGTATGGACAACTATTGTGAAGATAACAAGATATTATAGTAGCCATTGTAGATTTCCTATTATCTTATTTTGAAGTTCTGTACCACTTTCATTGCTTTGTTTTGATTGGCTTTATTCTGTTTTATTTTGTTAGGTTTTATTCTTTTTAAAATTTAAAAAAAGGGAGTTGTTCAGCAGTTATCTGTTCTTGAGCCGGGCTTTTGTTTTTGACTGGCATTCATGGGCCAATCCTTTCCAGCAATTCCATTGTGCCCTTTTCGCTAGCTAGGCTGGCCTGTGTATCACTCCTCTGGGGTATGGGTGCAGTGGCCCCAGTTTTCTTTGCCAACTTCTCATATTTGCAGTTCCTTGCTTTTCATTCACAGCAATGATAAACTCATAGCCTTGGCTTTTCCATCACGGAAACTAGGAACCTATATGTAGAGTGACTGAACATCTGCAAAACAATACTGTACGATGCCCACTTTCCCCAGGTGATGATGCCCCTTTCTCTGACTGCCTTCAACCCCTATGTGGTGCTGTTCTTTTTACCATTTATAGTTTTAAAATGCTTGATGATAGAGTAACTACTGTAACTGGAAACATCCTCTCTTCTGCATGGTCTTTTATCTGCAATTCTCTGTCATGGTTCCATGTCAGAAGCAACCTATAGCTCCGTGGATGAGGGAATGGATGAGCCTGGTACACCTGACTGTCACACAGACTCACTATGGGAACAGACTGCAGCTGCTTAAAACAACAAAGAAACTGGATGCAGTAGCACCTGCCTATAGTCCCGCACTGCGGAGGCGGAGGCACAAGGATTTCAGGTTCAAGATTAGCTGGGACAACTTAGTAAGACCCTGTCTCAAAACTTGAAAAAGTGATGCGGGTTGTGTGACAGCTCAGTTGTAGAGTGCTTGCCTAGCATGTGGAAGGCTCTGGGTTCAATACCCACCACATACACACACACACACACCATCAGATAATAAGAAATAAGATATTAATATGCAATTGCATACTAATCTATGGAGTGAGGGTGTGGCTCAGTGGCAGAGCACTTGCCTAATATGGTTGAGGCCCTCTGATCCTTACCAACAAAAATAAAAAGATTCACAATTTGATACCAACACAATATGCAATAGGAGAATGAAATGCTATAACTATTGCAAAAGTGATCACTTGTGGCTTTGACTGTGCAACTAGAAAATCCAGGGCTTGAGGATTTTATTAGAATTGGAGTAGCAAAACAGATGTAAGTTTTGGTGCACAGTCAGTTTCCTGCTTGGATGTAAGTACCAGGTAGAGACCGAACTGAAAAAAATGTGCAAATGTAACATACAAAGAGCTACTCATATATCATATGATAAGAAATTATCAGTTCTTTTAATTATATAAGTATAGAGTACCCATAAAATAGGAGAACAGAATCAGAAATGCTAAATAAAAACAAGCATAAAGTTGTAATGAAGTATATAAAGATGAACTCAGTAGAGGATCCTTTCTAGAAAGTAAGACTTAAAGCCAGCACATTACTGCATGACTGTATTCCAGTTAGATGGCTGAGGCAGGAGGATAGCAAGTTTGAAGCCAGCCTGGGAAACTTAGCAAAACTTGGTCTCAAAGTTAAGAAAAAGTCTGGGGATGTCGTTCCATGGTAGAGCGTCTCTGAGTTAGATTCTCAGTACTGGTTAAAAAAAAAGATTATTATGAAAATAATGTGCCTCCCTAAGAAGTTGTTTTGTCACATGTTTCTAATGAAAACTATCCCGCATCCATGTGTTGAGAGCAATGCTAGAAAAATCTGAGAAAAGTTGCAGGGAACCATCCTAACTGGATTGCTACAGCAAGCAGAAACATTGGAATGGCACCAGGATTTGGAGGCAGATTTATTTATGTTGGTGGGCACTAATTGAGATCATTCACAGAATATCAGACCCTGATCCCTGGTGCTCTAGGGTTTACGTGGATAAGATTTCCCATTTTCTTCATTGATTTTACAATCAGTCGTTCAACCCATTTTTCCAGGGAATCCTGGTGCTGAGCATGTGAGTTTCACTTCAGGAAATATTTAAGAAGGCTGGAGGCAGGGCTCAGTGATACATCATTGCCTAGGAGGTCCTAGGTTCCATCCCCAGCAGTAGAAAAAAAAGAGATTTTATAAATATATATATATATATATATATATATATATATATATATATATATACACACACACACACACACACACACGCTCTGGGTTTAGCCCTTGGTACTGGAACAAAACAAAAATGAAAACAAAAAATAACAGAAGACAGGCTCTTCCACAACCCTTAGGCTTGTTTGACTTTGACATTTTCCTTCTAATCCCTGCAGAAGAGATTCAGCATTAGAAATTTGCATTTCTCAAAAGACCAGTGATGTTAAACATTTTTTCGTGTATTTATTTGCTGTTTGTACTTCTTCACCTGAGAAGTATCTGTTCATTTCTGATGCCCATTTTGGGACAGTACCTTTGAATTTGGGAGGTCTAAGTTTTTTGAGTTCTTTTTATATTCTAGATAGTAGTCCTTGATCTGAGGAACAACTGGTAAAAATTTTTTCCATTCTGTAGATTTGTCTTCACTTTGCTGATGGTTTCTTTTGCTGTGCAAAATCTTTTTAATTTGATGTGATCCCAGCTGATGATTCTTTATAGTCTTTCCTGTGCAAACAGCGTATTGCTCATAAAATGTTTGCTTACTAGACCTGTGTCTTCTAGAGTTTTTCTATTCTATCTTTCAGCGCATTTAGTATTTATTTTTATATTTAGATTTTGATCCATGTCAAATTTAGTTTAATGGTGGGTCTAGGTTCAATCTTTAGCTTATGGAAAGCCAGTACCACAGCACCATTTATTATTAAAGATGCTATCTGTCTTCCAGCAAAGGTGTTTGGCACCTTTGACAAAACTAAGGTAGCTGAGCATGTGTAGAGTCATTTTTGCATCTTCTATTCTGTGCGTCTGGGACTTTCTTTGGTACCTTTTTCCCTGGCAATGATACTGGTTGTTTCTGGCATTGCTTTGTCCTTCCTGGAATGTGTGGCCCATATGCAGCCTGTCAATAGGGGAACCCCCATTTAGGTCTACAGGAATCACTGGTGCTAAGAAATATCCAGAGGCTTGGAACAACCTGTTCTTTGAGCTTCAGGGAGCCACAACCAGCACCAGACTATAATTTATATGAAACTGAGATGATTTTGAGTCTTTGGCTATTTTCAATCCTTTTGAATATTTTTTGTTTTTGTTTTGTTTTTAGCGGTGCTGGGGTGGAACCCAGGGCCTAGTATACGCTAAGTAAACGTTCTGCCATGGAGCTACATCCCAGCCCAAGCCTTTTTCTTTTTTTTAAATAGAAATAAACCCTGGGGCCGGGGATTTAGCTCAGTGGCTTAAGCGCCTGCCTTGCAAGCGTAAAGTCGTGAGTTCGATCCCCGGTACCAAAAAAACAAAACAAAAACAAACAAAAAAAAACCCCTGGCTTCTAAAGGCTTATTAGCTGCTCTGGAATGTTCTGGTTCTCTATTGCTTCTAATTTCCTGAAGAAGTCTTGAATGAAATTCAGAAATATTGTTATGGTTGATACACTGTGTCAACTTGAGAAGTTTAACTAAGAGACTCAGCAGGGAGCCAGGATCCTTACTTTGTAAATATCCTCATCCTGTGCAAGAGGAGGCCACAGAGATTTTGTGAGTGCTAAACCTGGTCTGGAGTATGGGGGTGGCCTGTTACAATATAGTGGAGAAAAAGAATCTTGTTACACCCTTTTGGCTCTAGCTGCTGCCTTGAAGTGTTGCCCCAGTGCCATGCCACCCTGCCTTGCAGCCAGATGATTATGGTCTGAAACCTCCCCAAACTGTAAGATAAATAAACCTTTGCCTGTGTCCCTGCCTTAATTTGGGTGCTGGGTATTTTGTCCTAGCAACAAGAGAAAAGTAACCGAGACATAAATCAACCTGCTTCCTGTGGCTACGCCTTCCCAATCCTCTTCCTCTCTTTCTCTGGTCCATGGGCTCTACCTGCAGCTCACTTTGCCTCTTCACTCAAACTCCTGAAGATTGATTGATTTTGTGGCACTGGGGATTGAACCCAGAGCTTTCACACTGAGCTCCATCCCCAACCCCCCTACACCTTTTTCTGGTTCTCTGAGTCAGAGAGAGTCTGGTTATGTAGTCCAGGCTGGCCTCAAACTCATGATTTTTCCTCCTCAGCCTCCCAAGTGCTGGGGTTATGGGCATGCACCACCATATCTAGCTAAGTCCTGCAGATTTGATGTACACAGATGACCACCCAATAGTGCAGGTGCCCAGTTCCAAGCCTATCTTGTAAGTGGCAAATAGGTTTGATATTGCCGCCACTTGGTAAAGCCAACAACTAAAGAGATAGTGATGAGACAGTGAGAGCTTCTTCACTTGGTGGTCAAAGAATGGAGAAACTGGAGCCTCTGCTCGCACATCAGATGCCCAGCTCAGAGATCTGGGGAATTACAGATACAGGAGAGGATAATGAGGCAGAGGGGGGCTCACAAAGGGCAGGGATTTTCCTGTCTTCTCCGGGAACTGGCAGAGGTCTTCTGGGACTCCAGTGCCACCTCTCTTCATTCTTTTTATGCTCTAGTGGTTGCAGCTACTGAAGTGAATGATTGCATTTAACCCAAAGGTTAGGGACACAGGGACATAGACACAATGTGAATATGGAGATGGCGAAGCTTTTCACCTTGTTCCAGTCTTTCAGCTGCACCCATGTGCAGGCCCTTGTGCAGTTAGGATTCTCAGCAAAAACAGCTTCAGATCCTTGAGAATAACCTTGGGAACTGTTATCACCAGAGCCCACACTGAAGAGGTGTCATCTTCAGCAAAGCTAGTGGGACATTAACAATGTAAGGCCAGCTGGGGGACCTCCAAAATGAGTGATTTTTAAGTTGACCAAGTACTAGTGAAGCTACAGAGTTTATTTAAGTCTCTTTCCAGTAATAACCTCACCTGAACTGCCTTCTCCCATCAATTACCCATTTCTATGGTCAGGTCCTCAAACTGTCATTCTGCCACTTTGGAGACTCTAAAACCTCACCTCAGAAACCCCATTCTTTCCACATACAATCTCTATCATTCACAAATTCTTTTCTCTGCTTCCTGCCCATTTCTTCTTCTTTTCCTTCTGGATATTAAACCTGGGACCCTCACACTGAACTATATTCCCAGTCTTTTTTTATTGTTTTATTTTGAGACAGTGTCTTCCTAAGTCACTAAATTGCTAAGGCTGGGCCTGAACTTTAGATTCTCCTGCCTCAGCCTCTCAGAATGCTGGGATTACAGGCATGTACCAATGTGTTTGGCTCAAACATTTTTTTCTCGTACTCTTTGCATGTTCTCTAACTTGCCAGAGTCATCCAATACCTCAATATCTTCACTTTCTTCTTGTCCCTCTGAGGCTCCGAGTGTTTTGCCTTTGTTAATTCTACTGTGTATTCCTGGCCTCTTTATTAAGCCATTCAAGTTGTCCATGAATCCAAGACAACAAATATCCTGGAGCAAATGACACAAAAATGCATCCTTCAAACCACAATCCCTCTAGCTACTCCTTCCTTCTCTTTCATCTGACATATTTGAGGCCCTTTCAGGGAATATTGATTCATCACATGAGCACTGAAACAGATATCTCACCAGCAAACAAGGCCAAGCCCAGGAACAGGTCTCTAAGGAATTCTTCCCCCTGCATTGATCAAGTAAAGGGAACTTAGGGAGGAAGCCCATGCTGAGCATGAGAAAATGTGAAAACAAGCTTTCTCAACTTGTAATGAAAACCTTTGGACATGGGGTAGTAGAACTTATCCCATAGAAGTTACAAGAATCAGACTGCATGAGGAATCAGTAAGCAAGGCAAGTTTTCTTCCACTGTACTATGTGGTCAGCCCCTGGATACTTTTAAGTTCCTATAACCCACCTTGAGATTTGTTTGGGTTGCAGTTAAATTATTTGGAAATAACTTGATCCTCTCACATCTTCCTTTAAAGTATATTAGGTAGATCATTTAGTATCAAGCTAACTTTTTCCTACTGCTGAAAAGAAATCCTTCTATTATTTTTCCTAGTATACCAATGTCTTGGTTACTTTTCTCTCATTGCTGGGACAAAACACCTGACACCCAAAATGAAGGAAGGAAAGGTTTATTTAGCTCGCTATTTGTGGAGGTTTCAGTCTATAATCAGTTGGCTCAAAGGCAGGGTGGCATGGCTGAGGGGCAGCTGTTCTTGGTGGTCACAAACAACAAGAGCAAAAAGGGCAAAAAGGGGGAAAGCACCCCTCCTTCTCTCCCTTATATTGTATGCTGGCTACGCCCCTGGGTGGGTGCAGCACTCACACTGCCAATCCCAGTGCTAGACAATGAACCAATCACAAACACTAGACTCAGCTGCCTCCATGACTGCATGAGGCTTGGGAGGATGGCAAGACATAAATCATAGCATTCTACTCCTGGTCTCCCAAGGACTCATGCACATTCCTTTATGTAAAATACATTTAGTAAGACAGAATTTCGTACCAAAGGGGTGGTGCTGTGAGAATGCCTGACCATGTGTTTCAAGAGCTTTTGGAATGGCTTGTGGGAAGAGTTTGGAAAGGTTTGGAGACATCACCAGAATGTAAAGAGCTGGAGCACCTTAGGCTGTTCTGCATGGGAGATTCTGGTCAGAGCTCAAAGGACCAGAAAACTGGTAAAGGCCAGGCTCAGGAGGTTTCTGCTGGAAAGAAGGATCGCATTGGTTGTTGGACTCCACATGATGTGTGTTATGGCTTGGCAGAAAGTTTGTCTGCATTTTGCTTGTGTCCAGAGACTTTGCCTTAGATGGAGATTAACGGCAGTGGATTAACTAATCTGGCAAAAGAAATCTCAAGGCAGTCAAATGTTGAGGTGGTGGCATGGCTATTGTTCGGGGCTTTTAGCCAGATTCATGTTATGAATCAAGAGAAAGAGCCCAGCAGGATGATTTAAAATGTTGTGAGTTTGGCCAGAAATCTGTGAATTGTAAAGATAGAGCTGAGATCTGGATTGCTGAGAAGGAACAGAAAAACAAAAAAGATGGGCTGTGAGCATCACAGGAAGAGACAGCAGGTCTCCACCCTTTCCAGCCTCACAACTGCAAAAGTGAAGGACTTTGCTTGGAGGAGAAAGTTGCAGAGCACCATGCTCCAAAGTGGCAGCAGAGGGCACACAAGGTTCCAAGATGACAGCAGCCACACCAGGGTCCAGAATGGCAGCAGCATGAAAAAGCTGTTCCTCACAATGAGGTTCAGAGTGATTAGCAATCCAAGCACTCAACCCCTATAGCCAAGAGAGAGGAAATCCTGGCTACTGCTCCAGCTGGCAGTGGACTTTGGCAGTATCCACATGGTACTGGTTTTAGGTGCATACAGAATGCATGAGTTCTGAGGTTAAAAGGGCTTCCGCTCCAATTTCAGAAGGCCTGGGAGGCCAGGCAGTGTGCCCTGAAAGGTCACTATGTGAAGATGTGAGTGTGAAGCCAAAGATGTAGTAGACACCCTAGCAGTTTGGAAAAGCCAAGAACGTGGATCATCTAAGGAAAGCTGCAAGGAGGGAGCAAAGCCAGCCTAAAGGAATACAGCCATGGGATCTGTAACCACCAGAAGTGCCGTATGTGTGGAACCGTACAAGCTCATGAGCTCACAATTTGCCACAGATTGCTTCAGATGCTGAACATGCAACTATAGAACTTAATGTTTGTCCTGCTGGTCTTTGGACTTGTTTTGGTCCCAACCCTTTGTATCCCGTTTGTACCTTTTGGAATGGAAATGTTTATCTTTGCCATTGTATGCTGGAAGTGTTTAACTTTGCTTTCATTTGAACAGGGGCTTGCAGCTAAGGTTTGCCTGATATTTTTTAGACTTGGGTCTTAAACTTTTCAGCAATGCTGAAACTATTAGGATTTTGGCAACTCTTGCAGATGGACTAAATGCCTTTTACATAAAGGGATGTGAGTAAGCCTTTGGCGGTCCAAGGACAATATGTTATGTTTCTTTTTTGTTGTTGTTGTTGTTGTTGTTGTTATGTTTCTAATGTAATATAATGTTAATAGACTTAATGCTGGTTCTTAAGGATTGTTAAGCTGTGTTACAATGTTCAAGTTGCAAAATGTTAAGAATAGGTGTGCCTTTGTATCTGGAGGCCGGTTTAAAAAAAATATGTCTGTTTGCCAAATTGAAAAGGGGTGGATTGTTATGCTTATGGTTGACTTTGTGTCAACTTGAGAAGTTTAACTGAGAGACTCAGGAAAGAGCCAAGATTCTTACTTTATAAATACCCTCATTTTGTGCAAGAGGAGGGCACAGAGATTTGGTGAGTGCTACACCAGCCCTGGGTGGTGGTGGTGGACCTGTGTACAATATAAGGGAGGAAAGGAAGCTTGTTCCCCCCTTTTCCTCTGGCTGTTGCTTTGAAGTGTGGCCCCAGTGCCATGCTACCCTGCCTTGGAGCCAGCTAATTATGGACTGAAACCTCCATAAACAGTGAGCTAAATAAGCCTTTCTTTCCTTTATTTTGAAAAGAAATGAAAAGAAAAAGAAAAAAGTATTGCTGTATCAAAATCCAGAATTTTTAATTTAAAAGGGCAGTTTTTCCAAATTTACATTTGAGGGGGACTCAAGAAACACTATTACAAGAACTAACCACAAGGTGTCTCTAGCGGCCCTCTGAAACCTTTCCCCCCCAGAAAGGTGTTAGTGAAGAAAGGATTCAGCTGCCTAAAAGAATAAAGATTAGAAACTGGCCATATTTAAACATAGATTTTTTTTTTTGATGATTAGGGACATGGTGAAATCTCAAATCTAACCCTTGTTTTTGCAAAAATGGAAAAACATTAAGAAAGGGAATGGCATATAAAAATGACAAGAGGGATGTTTCCTAGAGGAACCTGTGGATCTGTGGCACTGACAAAACATACAGACCTGGGAGGAGGAGGACTGCTTGAGCCCAGGGGTTCAAAGCAATATAGCAGAGCCCAGTCTGTAACTAAATAAATAGTAACCAAATAAATAACATTTCCACCGAATATTTGTATAGGTATGTGTACATATGTAAAATATGTTCACTTTGTCTGTTTTGAGATAAGGTCTCACTATGTAGCCCAGGCTAGCTTTGAACTCATGGCCCTCCTTCTGCCTCAGCCCCCCGAGTGTTGGGATTACAGATGTGTGCCATCACACATCGTTAATGTTTATTATATACATATTGTAAACCCAAATAATGAGTTCAGTCATCCAAGTATTGCAATCCTCCTTCTAGTTTTCTTCACAATCTAAAAAGTTATATTTGTAATCCCATTGACACATCATTGGAATCCCAGCAAGTTAATTCCAATATACCACCACCAATGCAACCCACAGCGAGAGTAAAAACACCAAGACATGTTCCAAGTGAAGGGCAGCCAAGGGGTCCTAAATCCAATCCCTGTGAGGACATGAAGGCCCTGACCCTAGGCCTCTCCCAGAATTTATTCTCTTGTGAAGGAGGAGGGTGGCTCAGGGATGAGTGACAGTGAGGATGGCGGGAATTACTGTGAGTAATTTAAGCTGGCTGGCCAGGTACAAGAATGGCATCTCTGTAAATTGCAGAGATAAAGATATGCAGAAGGATCAATTCACATAATCTAATTAAGGTAGCAACTGAGTTGTTTTGGGAGGCTATCACTTCAGTTTCTGATATGCAAACTCTTGTGCCCTGGAGAGTCATAGCCTCTTTACCTTGAGGCTCCTACCAGTTGACATTCCCTGGAGTTGAGGGCTCTAAACACCCCCCCACACCTCCGCTGTGCTCATATCCCAGGGTACAGAGAGCGCTATGGGAGGAAACAGGACTGTCTGTTGGCCTTAGAGATTACATACCAGCACCTCTCTAGCCTTATTTGCAATGCTTAGAGCCAATTAAAGAGAGAAGGAAATACCATAGCCAGCTCTCTACATATCAGTATCAGGAAATAAGTCTCCAAATAATCAAAGTCATGGTAATTGTTTTGCATTCAAGGGGAGTCACAGGGTTGTCTCCCACATTACAAAACTTTGGTACTGACCTTGCAAAAATTTTTTTAGTTGATAACTCATTTTAGAAATTTAGGTTAGGTGTGGTGGTAGATGCCTATAATCCCAGCACAGGGCAGGCTGAGGCAGGAGAAGCACCACATTTGGAGAGTAGGTTGGACTACATAGTGAGTTCAAGACCCTGTCTCCGAAAACAAAAAACAAACAAAAAAAATCATGGATTTTAAAAAATTAAATAATATATTCAACTATCAGTTAAAAATAATTATTAACTATCAGTTAATAATTAATGTTACTGTTTTGAAGAATCAGTTACTGTTTTGAAGAATATCAGATGCCATTTTCTAGATCCACATTAAGATAATAACAGTTTCAAAAGTTACCGGATTATTGTTTGAACAACTGAATGCAGATGTCTCGTGCTCTGGGTGTTGTCCCGATTGACGTGTTTTGAAAAAAAAAGTTAAAAGTTACCAGAGTACTCTCAGAATATTTTGAACTAATGTTTCAAAATTTCATGGACAAACATTTTTTCCTCTAGCACTATTTAATCTTGTTATATTGAAGTTTGTAAATCCACTTGGTTTTCTCCCTGCTGTACCCCAAAAATGAGACGATGTCAAAAAAAAAAGAGAAAAAAGGGAAGCACTTTATTTAGACTGGTACCCAGCGGCAACGACAGGATGGAATTTGCAGAACTGTGCAACCAGGCTAAACTTCTGAGGGGTTTATAAAGGGAAAAACCACAAAGCAAGGGTGGGGAGGGGGGCTAAGGGGAAGAAGGCTTTTGTTACAGCTCATGGTCATTCACTGGAATTTTACAGAGTGCAAAGGTTACAACTTTGTAGTTTGGTGGTCGGCTAGTTCCTGGAAATTTACAGTGTGAAGGTCACAGCTGCACAGGGGTTTTGGCTTTGTCTCTGGAATTTCGAGGGGAACAAAGGTTGAAATCTAGGACAATGGAAACGATGCATACAGTGATGCTTGGTTAGAGCACAACACTCCCCTTCTTTTTCCCTCTCCTTTTCTTTCTCCCTTCCCCTTCCCTCTCTTCTTCCCTCCTCTCTCTTCTCCTTTCTTCCTTTTTTTTTGTACTGGTGATTGAATCTGCAAGCTCTTTTTATTTTGAGACAAGGTCTCACTAAACTACAAAATTGCCCAGGCTGGGCTCAAACCTGTGATCCTCTTGCCTCAACCTCCCAGAAGGTTGGGATTATATATATGTGCCACCATGCCCTGTTCCACTTAATTTTTTTGTGGTTCACTTTTTTCTTTTCACATCCTTCCCATTAACTTTTTTTACTTTATTCATAATGTTCTGGTATTACTGTTTGTTCTTCTGCTTCAAGTATTTATTATTAGTGTGGTTTTCTGGCCAAATAATTTAATATTTTTTTAGTGTGTGTGTGTGTGTGTGTGTGTGTGTGACACTGAGGATTAAGCCTAGGGCTTTTTCACTGAGCTATGTCCTCAGTCACTCCTTTTTTTTTTGCTAAGTCTGGGTCTCATTAAATTGCTAAACTGCTTAGGCTGGACTGCAATTGCAATCCTCTTGCCTCAGCCTCCCAAAATGCGGGGAATACAGGTATGAACCACCATTCTATTTTTAGGTCCTCAATGTTTTAAAGCTCTGTTGTTAGGTTTTTTGTTATTTGTTAATTTTTTCATTGACTTTTAAGAATTTACTTAATTGCTCTCATGAGGCAAATAATTTCCAGAGCTATGACACTTGTTTCTCTCACAGTAGTAAAAGAAAGAAAGAAATCCTACACAACATAAAACTCACCATCAGAACTACTACTTTTGTTTGTAAACACAGGGAACTTTGCTCAGCATTGGCTTCCTCAAAGGACGGTTTGTTCTCATGCTGATTCCATCTCATTGTGCATTTTTCCTTCCTTGTCTTGTTATCATTTCTTGGCCTTTTGTCTGACCCTGTCAGTCTCTACCTTGCTTTTCCCTGGGCTGGTGACTACTCATCCTGACCTCCTAACCATGAGAGCTATGTTCTTTAATAACTGCTTTAGGGGATATTGCTGGGGATTCACCCCAGGGCCAGGCACATGCCAGGCAAAATCCCTAGGACTGAGCTACACCCGCAGGTCAGTCATATAAATTTGTGAAGTTCATGTTTTCATAACTCTGTACTGTATAAAATGGCTCATGCATTCTTTTTGACTTACATGTCTCCCAAGAGCCTTACACCACATGGAAATCTTTTGGGATCACTTTTAAAATTGCCCTTAGACTTTCTGTGCTGCAGTGTAGTGGTCAGCATGGAGTGCATATTCATAACCAACTCCTTTTCATCTGGATCACAAAATTTTGGATTCTGTCTCAGTAGCAACTTCTCACTAATAGAGTATTTGTATAGTAATAAACAAAATTTCTCAGTAAACAGAAATACATCAATACATTCCAGGGCTGAGGATAGAGCATTTGCCACATAGACACAAGACCCTGAGTGTGATGCCCACACTGCAAAATAAAATATAAATAGACACATACTAATATAGCCAACCAAATATCAATTGAACATCTATGTTCCAGTCACTCTTGAAGACAATACTGAGAAAAAAAGGTACAGCTCCTGCCTTCATGGAGCTCACCCTCATCTAGTGAGGGAGCTCACCCCAAATGGAGCAAGTGTCCCAATACATGGAACTTTCTGCTGTGCTCAGAGGGAGGTGCTTGAGTGCCTCTACTGAGGGGATTTAGCCTATCTGAAAGTTAGGGAGAGTAAGCAGCCTTCCGCCCTGGTAAGTGACTGTGGTCTGGCAAGCCGCGGCCACCCCAGGGCGGGGAAACAAGAAGCAAGAGCGTTTCCTGAGATCCTCGCCATGTTGGAACTTAGGGCAGTGAGCCAACCAGTAAGCTGCTTACTGGGGCTCGGGCTTAGAATCAAACATACCACATCCCCCCCCCCGCCCCCCCGTTAACAATTGGGATCCAGGGATCTGGGTATCTCTTAGCAGATGACCATATTTGGTACAGCAAGTCGGGGGAGTTTCCTTCTACTATCTCTGAAGGCAGATGTTTTTATCGCCCTTTTGCTTTGTCCTGATTAATGGTGTTGCTCTATTCAATACTCTGTGTTGATGTGTTCTATAATGTTGTGTATTTCTTTGATTTTGCTGTACCTAGTAGAAGAACAACTATTGTGAACACAACGAGA
>PVJX010037371.1:0-17002 GCA_004027295.1 Dolichotis patagonum
TATGTAACCATCCATATTGTGGGACAGAAGCTCATACTGGTATCCGCAACTCTAATCTGTCACTACTTGGGTGATTTCAGACCCCTTCTCTTGCTTATCTGTAACCTCTTACATCACTGAGAAACTTGGCTCCCATCATGGTCTTGCCATTCACTTAGTGGTTTGGTTCCAGTATTCACATATAGCAGAACTTGAACCCACATGAGAAATAACAGTCAGCTAGAGAACTGTGCTTATGGACTGTTCTTTTAGCCTTCAGTCTTACACAGAGCACTCATTTCCAAGGTATTAGATTAGCCTCTTTTTTTCTCATTCCCTTTGGAGAGGTTGTTTAATCCATTTGCCCTCAAAATACTCCTCCTTGCCTTGAACACACTTATCCCACCATTCTTGCCACTTTCTGAAGCAGTTCTGGAAGTTTGCTCTCATGTCTTTATAAGGTGTAATAAAAAAATATGGTGAATGTGCCTGCCAAGTGCCATCCAAAAAAAGGCAGGCTCATAAAAACATTATAGCATGTCCTAATCAGCCTTGGTCACCGTGTGACTTCTGGCACTTCCCCACAGTCAAAATGACTGAAAGGTAAATATTTGAAATCAATTCAGGACATTGAAATAACCGTGATATTGCAACTAAGACACTCACAAATGAGGACTTCCAGAACTGCTTCAGAAAACAGCAAGAATAGTAGGCTAAGTGCATTTGAAGTAAGGGGAAATATTAAAGGGGAATCAGTGGCAATGTGTCTTTTATTGTAATTTTTTAAACTTAAACATTCACTGTATTTTGTAATCACATCTTATACAACTAGATTTCTGTTCACAATTCTGTATTTCATCAGCATGGGGAGATCTCCTAATTTCCTAAATGACTTTTGAAAGTGTACATAGAGTTTCATTCTTTGTGCTATAAAGTTCTAGGGGTTTTAATGTTATATAACCACAATTATAAAGCAGAAGAGTTTCTCTATCTGAAAGTATTATCTGTGCTTCACTTATTCAAGGCTCTCTTCCTTCTCCTGAGTCCCTGGAAACCACTTAACTTTCTATTATCTCTATAGATGTGCCCTTTCCAGAAAGTCATATAACTTGAAACACAAAAGATTTAGCTTTTGCACATTAGCTCCTTTCACTTAGTATCATGCATTTAAGATTCACCTATGTCATTTTGTGGCTTGATTTAATTACTGGACATTATAGTAATAAATTTCTACACTATCCTCCAATGTGGCTGAACTATCTTACATTCCTACTGACAAAAATACGAGTTCCTGTTACTCCACATATTTATCAGCAAGTGATTGCAGGATTTTCTTTCTTTTCTTTTTTTAATTTTAGGCATTTTACAGGTATGTAGTTATCTTCTGATTAACAATGTCTTACTAACAAGTGATGAGTATCTTTTCACTTGCTAATTTACATCTATTTTATTTGCTGAAGTATCTTTAGATGATTTATTCTTTTTAATAAGTTTGTTAATTTTCTAAGTATTGAATTTTAAAGAATTCCTTGTATAATGTTGATACAGGTACATATGTGTCTATAAATATATTTCCCAGTCTGTGTCTTGATTTTAACAGTGTTTTCACAGAATTTTTAATTTTAATAAAGTCTAATTTCTCTTTTATACCAATTTCTCTTTTATAAAACATGTTTTTATTCATATGGTAAAATCACATACATAGATTTTCTCCTACATTGTATTCTAATGCTTTTGATTTTGTGTAATATGGTTGGCTTTATTAAATTACCTATTTTCAGTTCATTTTTCTGAAAGTGTAAGTCTTGTCTAGGTTTTTCTTTTTAAACATATGGACTTTCAATTGTTCCAGAACCATTTGTTGAAAAGCTTACCATTTCTCCACCGAATTACCTATCTTTTAATTATTTAGGGAAATGATGAGAATGTATTGACTATATAGAAATATTAATGAGAGGTAACAAACAGGAAAAATGATTATTGAAAGCTAGAATAAAGTGCTGTTTTAAAAATTAAGGCAAATAGGAAAATAATCAGAAAGCACACTTTTTGAAGCAACAATAGATCTTGCTGTAACTATATCTTTGTACTTTCTTTTATTTGGATCATTGTTTTAGTACATGGTTACACTAGTGAGATTATTAGATAAAAAGTACACTTCAAAGATTTTTGTAGAAGTGTCTTTTTGCTTTCAAAAATCCCATCCTTCATTTTACAGAATAAAGCATTCATATATAAACAACGAAGTAGGCAAACAACAGCAAAATCAAATGTCTGAAAGAGTGAGAAGAAAGCGAGAAATTAAAGAGCTAACATTTATCAAGGGTATATGTGCTCCAAGTTCCACAGTAGGAATTTTACACATTTAAATTACTTAGTCCTCATGTCAAATTTAATACCATTCTCACTTTACAGAATATCAGCAAAGCTATGTGATGTGCTACAAGGCATTTGGCTAACATAGCAGAGACACGATGCTCCCAAGTATACCTCAAATCCAGGTGCTCTATTCTCATTCCAGGAATTGCTCACCATAATGGTCTAACTTTTTAATTTCTTAACAGGAAGGAGAGCATGGGAAAAATTTCCATTTCACAGAAATATCCTCAAAGTTTCTGGATATTTTATATGCCGAATCCTGAATCCTGCTTACACACTTAGATGATATCCTCAGGATCCCGGCATTGCTCTTTCAGCATTTATAAAAGGAAAGAAATCTCATTCATTGCAGGACAGACAGGCACATTTCAGCTTGGTTGAGCCAGACAGGTGTGCCCCATTGCACCTCCCAGTATCATTAGTGAATCCCAGAGGTCTCCATCCTCCTTTCCAAACACCTGCCAGCCCAGCAGTGTTGGCAGTAATGAGACTCAGCCACAGCAGAACAGGCTGGCGATGCGCAGGAGAGAGGGGCCAGGCCCTACCAAATTCCTCACAATAAAACTGATGACAAAACTCAAAAGAAATGAAAATGCCAGGAGGTCGGAAGTGGTCACAGAAACCCACTGTGGAATCCAATTAAAAATTTGTTATTGTCCAGTGTTTCTTGCGACAGTGACTTTTGTGCACAGCTGCTTGTCATCTGCCTGAGGAGCAGGAATGAGACAGAGACCAACAGAGTGGAAAACACTGCTCTGAAAGAGGAACTAATACAGAAGTTGCAGCAGCCAGTGCAAAGCAATTCCAGGGCAATTAAAGACACCAGAGAAAGCAACCCTCTACCATGTAAACTAGCAGATGGGGAATTTCAAGACTATATTTTTTGACACAGGGTCTCACTATGCAGTTCCAGCTGGCCTTGTGCTCACCATGTAGTCCATCTGCCCTCAAACTCACAGTGATCTTCCTGCCTCAGTCTCATGAGTGCTGGGATTACAGGCACGTACTGCCATGCTTGGCAAGACATTTTAAAATAAATTAAAAATTCTAATTGCCATATAATCATTGCCCCAATATTTGTGGCCTACTATTACTATATGATAATTCAAGTCATGCACACAATGTGTAATGATCAAATCAGGAAGTAGCATTTCCATTTCTTTATATTTATCATTTCTTCGTACTGGGAGCCCTCCAAACTTTTCTCTTTTAATTTGTCGAGGGTCCCTTGTCTTTCCCCACATAAATCCTTCTGGGCTCCCAGGAAGCAGTGTTTTGAGGGTCACTAGTCTTGGGTCGCATTCTCCATCTCACACATCCAAAAATGCCCCTTTATCTATTTATTTGGAACTATATAAGCTCAAAGGAACTGCCATGCTGACTGGCTTACTAGATCCTAAAACACACAGAAATAGTGCTAAGAAGTTTTGTTGTTCCTATTTTTTAAATAATATTTTTGTTTTAACTTATAATAATAGATGAAATTTTCTAATTGTCATAACATTCGTATTAGGATATGCTCTGATTATCAATTAGCTATTGCTCCATAATAACCATGTCAAAATTCAGAGACTGAAAACAAGCATTTGCTTTTACTCACACAATAGAGGCCAGCAGGGAAGTTCTGCTGATCTGGGCTGTGTTCAGCAGCTGTCTCTGGGGCTCTTATGCTCAGCGGGTGGTTAGGGTGCTGGCTAGCTGAGCTAGGAAGGACTCACACATGTGAGTCCTGATGTTGTCTGGTGATCACCTGGAGCAAACAGGATAATGGTCCTTGTTTTTCACCAGTAAGCAGGTTTGATCTAAATGTATTGTCACAGTGATTGCGTAGGATTCAGAGACAAAGAGGCACTTTTTAAGGCCTCTCGTGACCCAGGCTCTGAACTGCCATACTATCGTTTTTACCACATCACCCTGCCCAAAACACACCATGAGCCCAGGCCAGGTTCAAGCAGTGAAGAAAGAGCCTTCACCTACGGAGGGGATGAACTGCAAAGTCACGTTGCATGGGGCCTGAATTCAGGGAGGGAAATAGTTATAATTACCTTAGCATCAATCTACATTTCCCTTTGTCATGCTCTTGGAAACTGAATTAATAAGCACAGGTTACTTGGTGAATATAAAATCTAATATAATTTGATGGTATTCAGGATTACTTAAACCAGCCTTCAAAAGAACTTGATGAACTATAATACCCTGCTCCAAAACAAGAATATTAGATATTCTTTTTCAGTTTTGCTCTTTCTGTCTCTGTCTCTGTCTCTGTCTCTGTCATCTCTGTCTCCCTCTGCCTTTCTCTCCACCTTCCACTGTCCAAATGTCCATCTGGAGATCATTTCCCAGAGTAGGATCTTTCTGTAGATACATGTCAGTAAACTCTATTGCTAATTTCACCTTTATGGTAGCAAGCTTTTCTACATAGCAGATTTACTTTATGTGATCTCTACAAAAATTTTTATATTTGGCTTTTGTCCATAAAATTATAACCACCTTTTAAGTTGTTTCAGGGAAAGATGGAGGACAACATTTCCTCCTACCTCCCTCTGCCTTCTTAGGAGCACAGAAATAGCAGCACTCAGGGAATCCCAAATGAGAACCTTTGCTTTTCTTTCATTAGCTATCACTAAAATGACCAAGAATTTCTAGTCCCACGATTCATAATCCTGCATATATAATCCTGGAAGATCTCAAACATAATCTTACCTAATCTTGGAAGAACTCAAACATTTATGGTTCACAAATTTACTTCCCACCTAAGGATATCTCCTGAACTGATCTGCATCTGAAAGCTAATTGTTTTATGGAAATTCAAGAAGTCTAAACTCTGTTACAGTAAATTAAGATTTTGGTTTTCAACATGCCTTTGGAATGAATTTTTCTGCAGAAATTAGTTTTCTATGTCATCTTTTTCATCACACAGTGCTTTCTTTATAAGAGCCCAAGGGACTCTTTCTGATTTCAGGATGTGAAATGTGTGCTGCTTTTCAGCACTAGGAGCGGTTTTGTGATGGCTTTTACTCCAGATAGTGAGAATCCTGTATCATAGGGACTCTCCTTTGCATTGCTTGCTGGTCAAACCTGAGAGCCAACTCTGGCAAATTTACAGGTCTTTTTGGTGAGTGAATTTTAGAAGTTAACCTCATCTGATTTTGCCTTACATTCTTAGTTCTGTGTGTATTTGGTTCTGCTTCATCAGTCAAAGATTTTTATATGTATTTGGTTCTAGTTAATGTACTAATTTAAGCAGCCTTAAATGCTTTATGGAACTGCAAAGAGAGTAAATAAATATTGATTCCCCAAGAAAGCTATAGCTTAAGTTTTTAAATATATCTTTAAAATCTTGTTTCTTCTATTTAGATGGGACTCTTAGCTTTTTATTTTAGATTCTGAGACTTAATGAATCACATTTCAGAATGGTTCATTAGTTTCTTGGGTCCAGCAAAACCCATCTCATTTTCTTTTTCTTCCCTTTTATCTCTTTCAGGTCTTTGGCTGCCCCAAAGCAACTATTACAACCATATCTTTTCATTAGTAGTATTATAAAACATATAGTAGCTTTATACACATAGGCCTTAAATATAGTGAAATTTTATTGTTATGAAACAGTCTGTTGATTTTTCTACTCAGCAGTGTTTTCGAGACCAATGTTTTTGGCAAGGAGTAACCTACTTTGCTACTATTATCTGCCAAACAGCATGCACCCAACATGTCTACCCTCTGCAAACAACCTCCTACCACCACAAATGTGATAGCCAACCTCTCATACACAGGGTGAAAGCTCTTAAGAATGAAAATGTGATATTAATAATCACACAAGAACAGAAACTATATACTATGACAAGTAAACCTTCTCACTTCACACAGCAGCTTAATGAACTCTTCAAGAATTCATTTGTGATATGGGTACCTCGGAATCCATTTGGCTTGATGAGTCAGACCAAGTTTTCTATCACCCTCAACACTCTCTAAAGAATTTCTATAACTGTGTACAACCCCATCAGCAATGCATAATGGTTTGCATGGTCCCAGGGACCCATTAAAATTGGCAGTACCCAGTTTGATAACTTTTGCTGTCTGATATATGCAAAGTGATTTCTTATTGTTAATTTGTTTTCCTTTTTTCTGTAAGCAATACATTTTAGCATCTCTTCATATTCTTGCTAGCTTTTTGAGTTTTCTTTTCTCTTAAGTTTTATTCCATCTTTGCCTATTTTCCATTTGCGTATTTTTTATTGATTTACAGGAAATAGAACTTTTTCTAAAGTGAGCACACATTTCTTTGTCATCTTTAATAATGCATACTGAACATGACTATGCTTTCTTGAAGAACAGGGTCATATGATAAGTACCAATGCTGTGGTTATACATTGCTAAAGAACCAGAGTTAAACATAAAAACCAGTCAACATGTAGGAGTCATCTTCATAGTTAGCCATCTCCTTAAGTAAATGAAAGATGTCTGGCTATAAGATATACTGGACAGTGTAAGTGATTTGTCCTTTTAAACATCCCTCACTGACTCACCAGAAGAAAAAGCCATATCCAGAATGATTTTCACATACTCTAGCAAGTATTTTTTTTTAAACACAGCTATCAATGTCATCTCACTTAACAGTATCTTCCAAAGTGGAACAAACAATAATTCACTGGTACTGCCTGTTAATTTCCTCCTTTTCTTTTATGTAACTTATTCTGCTTATTCAAAGTATGAGAGAGGATATTCTTTCTTCATTTGTGACTCTGATTGGAACTTCATTAGGTGGAGTTTACATGAAAACTTAGAAACTCTCATCCTCCAGGAAAAATACTACTTTTGAAGACATGTTACTAGAATAAGATTGAATAGTAATTTATATTTCACAAACAGCAGTGGAATTAAAAACAGTTTCTCAGAAAATTACATAGATAAAACTCTGGAGTATTAAAGTATCAAATGATTACCAGCCTGGGATGCTACTGTATGGGAAGGTGGGCCCTAACGGAAGGAAGTTAGGCCCCTCAGTTCATGCCTTGATACTCTGCCTCACCACAGGCCCATAGGCAAGGGAGCCAACTAACCTTGAAATGAAACTTCTAAAACCATATGCCAATGAACTTACTGTCTTATAAGTTGATGCTCTCAGGTATTTTGTCATAGTGATGGAAAGCTGATTAACACATTCACCCATCTTCTCTATAGCAATCCTAATATTTATTGTGACATTCCCTGTGGTGATGTTTACATCTCTCATTTAACCCTCCAAACTATCCTATGAAGTAGTTATCTCTATTGTATTCATGAGGAAATGGAGGCAGATAAATGAAGTAACTGAAGTAACTTGATCCCCAACTACACAATTAATGAGTGAGGAACCCAACCTAAGACGGTGTGCCTCCAAAACCCAAGTCTTAAATCTGCCATATTATTCTTTATTTAACAATTACAAATTTTTACTTTAGGTTTACTCTGGGTTAAACATAGCTTCACATCTAAAGTTGCTTTAATTACTTGTTAGGTATTTGGGAGCACTGAAACTTGCTGAGTGACACTTGGAATGCTTTATAAAAATTAATTACATAATTTTAAAGAATGATTCAGGATAAAAAATGTGCTCAGAAATCAGGAATTTGCTTCTCTGGAAAAGTCACTGAGTTCTGCAGTTTCATAATTTCTACTTTACTTTTGCTTAAGCTTATTGGCCAATATGGTGACCTTTTCTGACACCACCAAGTTCTATTGAGATAAAATACACATGACTGAAATGATTATATTGCTTTCAAAAAATTTTTGCTTCTTCAATTAATATAGGGCCAAAAGTATTGGGGGAATCTATAATTATTCCAAATGAGGAATGTTTGTCATAGGTCCTGTAGGACAATTTTGGTGATGGTACTGATTATTTTGCTGTCTGTTTGTATGCCATTGGTAACTCACATAATTTCATGTTGTGATCACTACATAAAAATCTAGTAGAGAGATAACTAAAAATTGCAGTGATAGATTCACTAGAAATTATTTACAATACCTAATTAATAACATGCAACAGTATTTTATGGAACTGATATTGTCTTGCTTTACTATTCACTATTAGACATCAAATCTCCAAATTACCAAATGTTCTGGAGAAACTTCTTGAATGGGCAATAAATGTCCTTTGACTCTACAGAGGTGGATAGGATGTGGCCTGGTTTTTTCATAAAAGGTGCCCTACTTCACTTTCACCCCAGCCTCATGTCCCCATTGCAAGTTCACATCCAGTCCTTTCAGGGCTATATTCTTCCTTAAGCTTCAGATACCTACATGACTCATTCTATTTTCCCATTGTAGTGTTGCTTTATTCTCTTTGCCATTGTATTTTTTTTACTGTAATTTTAATACTTGCAATTTATAATCTTCATGGCCACTCTGCTTTCTCCATCTGCTACTCTACGTCCTCTTCTACTAATCTCTACTTCCCCTTCTACTAATCTTCTGCTCCTTGCTCTGGGCTGAATAGAGCATTCATTCAAGTGTAGTTTCAATGGCACTGGGAGTAGGTGCTCCCTTGCCCGCAACAAAGTTAGCTGAGAACACTCTTGAAATTGTCTAGCAAGTAGGGTATGGATACGTATGTCTGTGTGCAAATGCACAGATTTTTCTAGGGAAGGGGCTGTGTCAAACCCTATGGATGGCTTGGCCCCAAATAGTTTGTAATTACCCCTGCCTTGACCTGTCTTACTGAAGATGATGAAAAGCTGAGATCTTTAATTTCTCAACTTTTGTTTGCACAATGAGAAGGAAGACTCTTTTTGAACAGAAAGCCAAGCTGTCATAAGACAAAATTTACTCCTCCTTTCCCCATATTATTCCTGTCTGGAATACGGATGACACTCTGGAGCCAGAAGGTGGTGCCTGCATGAGAGGGCAGAGAAGCAGGAAGCCGGAAGCAGCTTTAATCTCAGGGGCCATCACCCCAGCTCAGAACTCCAGACATGTTTTTACATATTATGAAAGACACAATATTTTTTTAAATTTAAAAATATAAACATTAATTCTTCAATTTTCCTCCTGCTCCCTAATATGCCTTGCATACCTTAGGAGCTAGTATCTCTTTCCAGACACCTTTGCTAAATGACTAAGGCATCATTATTAGTGAAAATCAACAGAGTTAAATAACACCAAGGAAAAAGGAGGGAAATATGGAAAAGTATTATATAAAATAAAGAAGCCATGTGCCCCATTTCTGTTTTACATTCGAATGAAAAGACATAGAAAGACAAGAGTGGCACCCATTAAACTACTGTGTGTTCATAGCTCTCTGTGTCAATCACACATTAATTTTCAGTTAAAAAACACAAGAAAAAATGATATTCTGTACCTAAATAATTCAAGACATCTTCTGCCTGCCTTCTGAAACTTACTTTTTCCTCCACGCCCCCCTTGTGGTGCTGAATGTCGCCTTGCCCTGAAGGAACATGCTCCACGTTGAGATCTCACCTTATGACAGCCAGTCATGTGTGGTGGTGAGGATGGGAGATAATGGATCACTTCACGTAATTTCAGGCTGCTGGGAGAGAAAAGAGGCTTGGGGAGGAGGAAAGGAACTCCCTGGGGGACACTGCCCTTGGCAACTCCACCCATCTCCGTCAGGTCAGTGGACTTCTACCATGATTCATTGCTCGTATAATGAACTGCCCTAACTGTCACACCTAGCACAGAACAGACAGGCTCATGGCCCTGGAATAATGTGTAGCCAACTTTGGCATTTTCAGAGACAGGGAAGAGCAAGCTCTGTGAGATTAAGGGTACCAAGAGCAAAAAGGGTGAATCAGCAGCAGAGTGAAGACTGGAACCCAGTCAATCTTTCACCACCGTCATTGGTACCATCTTGACTGCCATGCACAATACTTCCTGAAGGTAAGCCTGGTCTTGGGTGCTGCCAACACAGTCTCTCATCATTACAAAACCCTGCCTGGTAGGTGTTGTCACTCTCATCTTACAGCTGAGGAAACTAAGGCTCACATCATCACATGACCTTCCAAGGCCAGCAAAAAGAGATTCAGGAGTTGAGCCTCACTCTGGCTTTCAGATCTAGGATTTCCCAACAACTTCAGTTAACTTGAGTCAACATGCTTTTCTGATCGATTTCAGAGGTGCCTATGTAATATTTTTCCATAATCCATGTCCTTCACTTCAAAAGTCTCAGAAAATCCATTTTGGTGTCACATTCCTCTCCCTTTTGGTGTAAGAGATGCTTTTTGAAAGAGCCTGTTCTCTCAGCAGCTGGTGATACTTGATTTGATTAATACCATGGGGCCTATCACCAGACTTAAAGATGATGCCTAATTAATCGCTTACACTAAAGAGCTGGCACTTTCTGCATTTGGTTCACACTTTCAGCCTCAATCATATTTTCATGTCAGCAATAACATTTTCATGATTAGCAAATAGTTCATACTCTGGTGTAGACCTAAACTGCACATAGGACTTCCCAATGCAGATGTCCTTGATACACCTATCAAAGATAAATTCTGGGTATTTTCACCAACAAGAGCCATGAGCAAGACTATCTCTGTATTTTTCAATAAAAAATCATGCTTGGATTAAAAAATATTCACTGATGGACAGTAGGAAGTAGGAAGCTAGATCTTTCTCTTATGGAAAAGGGAATAAGAGATGAAGGAAGAGGGAGGGTAAGATGTTGAAAAATATAACTAAGATGTGTCATGTACTTGGACCAACACCCCATAAGGAATGTGACCATTACATATTAGAGATATGTATAATAAAATTCCTGAAAAAAATACTCATTGAGCACACACCTATGCCATTTGCCACACATTTCCAAGTTCCTCTGGAGGTAAAAATAAGGAGAAGGAGAATAAAAGGAAGAGACTCACTGAAAAGTCATATAAAACAACTCAAGTTTTAATCCACTTTTCTCTTATTTTATCATTTATTATATACTTATGTATTTACTTAGGTACAAGATCTAGAAGCATAGGCAAAAGATATTCTACATTAAACAGGTAAACTTTCAAAAGGCATTTGCATAGGGTCCCGAGATATTTTCATGCAAAACCCAGAAATACATGGTTTGGATGATACTATAATTAAGTTTGTATATTAAATGAAGTCTATGATGTGACTGAAGGTTAAAATGGAAAAAAGCAAAGAGTCACAAAAATGTTCTATGTAGTATTTTAAAATACTAATTTTTATATTAATATAGGAAAGCAAGATTAGATTTTTTTGGTAACAAAAGTTGTAAGAAATAAATCACCATACTAGATGACTAATTTCTGGACAGACTGGACAATGGACTGAATTCTATCATCATGACATTCAGTAAGGATAGATGCAAAACAACCACCAGCACAAGTACTCTATGGGGATGATATGATTTCTGTCATCAAGTGTAGGAAAGACATGAAGACTGTAATCAGCCCAGGCTTATCATGAGACAACAGTGTGATCTGTGGCCTATGTCACTTATGCCTTATTTGATTACACTTGTGAAGTACAGTCATGATCGTGAGAGCACTGCTCTAATTTTTCTAAGTTAAACACCCTTGCATAACACATTCAGTGCAGTTTTAGGTGGTGTGATCATACAGGGGTATTATTATATTCCAGACACTTTTGAGAATGGTCTGTTACCAGATGGTGAGTCTTCTTTCTATAGCCTCAACAAAGATTGCACTAGACAGGAAAATCAGCAAGGGTGTATATTTATTAAAGGGGGAGGAAGGAATATGTCCTGCAGGGAGAGAGAGGGCAGGTAAAAGGGTTCACAGAGGGGCCAAGGATAAGGTGAAGAGGTCTTTAATATCTAAAATACCTGGATTGACCATTTCTTGATGCAAATAAGGCACTAGCACAGGTATCAAAAATTGATTTGGCCTCACTCCAGGTGTGAATAAAAAAACAACAAACAGGATCTTTTCATTGGTTGTGCTGACATGTAATGAAGGATTGAAAAGAACATTTTATGGGCCAGGGATTTAGCTCAGTGGCATAAGTGCCTGCCTTGCAAGAGTGCAGTTGTGAGTTTGATCCCCAGTACTGATAAAAAAAAAAAAAAAGATATTCTGATTGGTTCCATGTGCAGTGCGTGGGAATCATGGAGGCATTTTGAGTCCTGTGTTCTGTTCATGTCCTCTCTTTTTAGAGAATCTTCTTGCTCAACTCGTTAACCATGAGTTTTTATGACCTTTACCATATTTTGCCAAGTTAATTGACTGGTTTGCCCTGCCCTGATCTCCTACCTCTGGGCTTCTAATGATAATTAAACTTGAGGAAAAGGCAAAATCCAAGAATTATGGGTAAATGGGAGCTGTGTTACACAGTTGTTAAAAATATATACCAACTGGAGAATATCCAGAAAGAACACCAAAGAAAGGCAGAACCACAAAGATAATGATGTATCATTGAAGAAAGTGTTCTGTCTGGAGAAATACTCAAGGTTTACATACTTGAAAGCTTTTAAAAATATAGATTCAGTCCCAGGCCGTGAAGGTGCGTGGGTTGAATCCCAGCACACAGGGAAGCCTTAGAACGTTGCTCCCAGGCAGTAAGACCACGCCCCACATCTGAAATCACTGGAGGATGCATGGGAGGTCTCTGTGGCCCTAAGTAGGCTACACCCAATGAACTACAAGGAGCAGGCAGGGGCCAAAATTCAGTCCCTGGCCCTGAACGTGCACAGGTTGAATCCCAGTGTACAGGGAAGCCTTGGAACTTGCTCCCAGGCAGTAAGACATGTCCTGCATCTGAAGTCAATGGAGGACGCATGGGAGGTCCCCACGGGCCTAACTGGCCCATGTTTAGGGAACTCCAAGCAGCTAGCAGTTGCCTGCAGTCTGCACCAGGAGCCAAAAGTGGGCCAGGTGATTCCCAGTACACGAGGGAAGCTTTGAAACATTGCTAAAAACCCAGAAATATAGGAAAATGACAAAATGAAAGAGCAAAATGAAATCTCAAACTTCCAACCCAACCCAAGCAAAGCCTAGGAGACATGGACACAGAAGAAAATATAAGCTGTACACCTGAAATTCCAATTTCAGGATAACAGCTAAAATAAAGAAACAAGTCTGGGAAGCTATAAAAGAACTCAAATCAGAAACAGTCTCTCAGGTAAAAGAAGAAATGATAAATGTAATGAAAGAAATGCTGAACACATCTAAAGAAGACATAGTTAAAAAATTAGAGGAACAATGCAAAAAGATGGAAACTCTGAATGAACAATATGAGAAACAAACAGAATGCATGAAGCAGATTCAAAGAGATATACAGGAAATCAAAAATTCCATCGGAAGTTGGCAAAACTGCATCAACAAAAGTGAAGATAGAATTTCAGACCTTGAAGACAAGATTGCAGCTAGTGAACAGGAAAGGAAAGATCTTTTAAAAATAACAAGGAACCAGGAAATAACAATTCAACAACTGCAAGATCATGCAAAGAAAAGCAAAGATTGATAGGGATAAATGAAAAGGAAGGTGACAACACAAACAATATCAAGAGGCTATTTACTGAAGTAATAGCTAAAAATGTCCCAAACATGAGAATGGAAACTGACATACAGATCAGTGAAGCATATAGAACTCCAAATAACTATAACTAAAATAAAACTGCACCCAGACATATAATAATCAACATCCCAGAAATCCAACGTAAGAAGAGAATATTAAAAGCTGCTAGAGAGAAGAGACAGATCACCTATAAAGGAAAGCCTATCAGAATCACAGCAGACTTCTCAACACAAACAATTAAGTCAAGAACAGCATGGAGTGAAGTATTTCAGATCCTAAAGGAAAATGACTTACAATCCAGACTGATGTACCCTGCTTCAAAATGGATGGAGAAATAAGATACTTCCACAGCAAAGAACAACTGAAAAACTTCATGACCACCAAACCAACACTGCAAAGAATACTGAAAGACATTCTAGACAGACATAGGAAAAAAACACCAAGGAAGGCAAACAATTAAACAGAGTGGAGAGGTAAAGAATCAACAGCAGAAAGATAACATGTCAAAAGTAAACCAATATGTATCAGTTATAATCATTACTATAAATGGCCTGAATTCACCAATTAAAAGAAACAGACTGGCAGAATAGATAACAAAACATCATTCAACCATATGCTATATACAGGAAACCCATCTAAGCCAAAAGGAAACTCATGGACTGAAAGTTAAAGGATGGAAAACAATACTCCATGCAAGAGGATCCCTTCCAGAAATCAGGGGTAGGTATTCTGTTTGCAGACAATGTGATCTTCAAACCACGAATGATCCAAAGAGATAAAGAAAGTCACTACATACTAGTTAGGGGAAAACTTCAAGAGGAAGAGATAACAATCTTAAATATCTATGCACCAAATTTGGGAGCACCCAGCTATACAAAACAAATATTAACAGAAATGAAATCACATAAGCAATAACACAATTATAACAGGAGACCGTAATATGCCATTGACACAAAGCAACAGATCAACTAGATAGAAAATCAGGAAAGAAATAGCAGAACTGAATCACACCTGTGAACAAATGGACTTAGTAGACATATACAGAGTGTTCCACCCAACAACATCAGTATATACATTCCTTTCAGCAGCACATGAACTTTCTCTAAAATAGACCATATACTAGCCCACAGAACATACTTAAGTAAATGCAAAAAAACTGAAATTATCCCATGCATGTTATCAGATCATAGCAACATGAAACTAGAAATTAATGACAAAAGAAAATACAAAAAACCATAAACATGTGGTAATTGAATAATATACTAAGCAATAATATCTAAGCAATCAGTGAGTCACAGATAAAAATTAAAGAAGAAATTAAACAATACTTATAGGCAAATGAAAATACAAATACATCTTATCGGAACCTGTGGGACACAATGAAAGCAGTCCTTAGAGGAAAATTTATTGCGGTGAACACCCACATCAGGAAAACAAAATGAACAGAAATAAACAACCTGATGCTATACCTCAAATATCTAGAAAAAGAAGAGAAAGTCAAGTCCAAAGCCCAAAGAAGGGAGGAAATTACAAAGGTCAGAGTGGAAATCAGTGTAGTAGAGACTAAGGAAACAATACAAAGAACCAATGAATCAAAGAGTTGATTCTTTGAAAAAATAAATAAAATTGATGAGCCCCTAGCCAACCTTATTTAAAAAGGAAAGGAAAAACTCAAATTCATGCAACAGGGAATGAAAAGGGTGAAATCACTACAGAACCTGTGGAAATACAGAAGGTCATTAATACCTATGTTGAAAACCTCTACTCTCATAGGCTCGATAACACAGAAGAAATGGACAGATTCCTAGAAACATGAATTACCAAAGCTGGATCAAGAAGATGTAAAACTGCTGAATAACTCAATTTCAATTAATGAAATTGAAAATGTAATGAAATCCTTACCAACAAAGAAAAGCCCAGGTCCAGATGGATCCACCTTCAAATTCTACAAGAAATTCAAAGAGATTTAATGTCAACACTCCTCAAACTCTTCAATGAAATTGAAAGGGAAACCATTCTCCCTAACTCACTCCTGGAAGCAAACATTACTATAATACTAAAACCTGAGAAAGACCCAACCAAAAAAGAGAACTATAGGCCAATCTCCCTAATGAATATAGATGCAAAAATTCTCAATAAAATATTTGCAAACAGAATGCAGTAAACCATCAAGAAGATTATACACCATGACCAAGTGGGATTCATCCCAGGAATTCAGGGATGGTTCAACATATGCAAATCAATAAATGTAATCCACCATATCAATAGAGCCAAAAATAAGGGCCACATGATCCTTTCTATAAATGCAGAAAAAGCTTTTGATAAGGTCCAACACTTATTCATGATAAGAACTTTACAGAAAATCGGAATAGATGGTCTTTACCTCAATATGATAAAAACCATCTATGACAAACCAACAGCCAGCATCATTTTAAATGGCCAAAAACTGAAAGCCTTTACCCTAAAATCAGTAACAAGACAGGGATGTCCATTATCAGCACTCCTATTCAATACAGTGCTGGAAATACTAGCCAGAGCAATTAGACAAGAGAGAAAGAAATAAAAGGAGTAAGGATAGGAAAAGAAGAAGTTAAATTATCATTATTTGCAGATGACATGATACTCTACATAGAAGATCCCCAAAACACCATTGAAAGACTCCTAGGTATAATAAATAAACTCAGTAATGTAGCTGGATACAAACTCAACACTCAAAAATCAATAGCATTCCTATACACTAACAAAAAAACACTGAGAGAGAAATAAGAGAAGCCACACACTTCACAATAGCATCCAACAAAATGAAATACTTAGGAATTAATCTAACAAAAGAAGCAAAAGATCTATTCAGGGAAAATTATGATATCCTGAAAAAGAAATTGAAGAGGACCTCAGAAAATGGAAAGACATCCCCTGTTCATGGATAGGAAGAACAAATATTGTGAATGGCCATTCTCCCAAAATTGTTATACAGATTTAATGTAATTCCAATCAAAATGCCACTCACAGATCTAGAGAAATCACTCCTAAAATTCATCTGGAACCAGAAGAGACCTAAAATAGCAAAGGCAATTCTGAGCAACAAAGGCAAGGTGGGAGGCATCACAATCCCTGACCTGAAGTTATACTACAAAGCTACTGTAATAAAATCAGC